>CAUYPK010074997.1:0-29509 GCA_963574355.1 Loris lydekkerianus
AGTCAACCTAAGACAGGGACCAAACCATTGATGTTTGTATCCCCATGACGGGTAAGACTGAAACTGCAAGAGCAGGCAACCTAAGACAGGGGCTATGTTTTCCGCCATACAAAAAACAAAAGAGGGAATTGTTGGGCCCTGCCATGTGCCTGAGGCCTAGTGCAACTTCCCAAGCCTGACTAGAAGTAGATCCATTGAGCTACTTCCGCGTAGCAACAACTCAGCAAGGCCCAGCCTGAAACTGCCTCTACCTAGATACAGCCAATGTGGTACCATGCCACTGGCCCGACCCTGTCACGCACCTCATCCTCCGCCTTCTTTCCCTGCCCCTTCTCCACAATAAAAAGATAAATAAATAAATAAAGCTGCAAGTCATGGCTTTAATCATATTCCTTGGAAAGAGAAAGTAAAAGGAGAAATTCAAGTTGAGGGAAAGTGCAAATTACAGTACTACAGTTTTTTCTCTTCTCGCTGTCGGCAGAATCACAATACATGTCTTATAAATCTAGTAATAAACATAACTGTTGGCATTCTTGAGCTATCTACTATGTGAAAACAACAAACATAACAACCGAGTACTCCTTAAGCACTAGCTGAATGTTATATTATAAATATCAAGTAAATGAACATGGATCTTCATGATACTGAGCAATTCACAACCTGCAATTCAAGGAAACTAAGTTTTTATAAATTGTCATTTTTTAGACACATCACTACTTTCACTTACCACGAATACCATCATAAGATTTATATTTATATCTTTTTGGATTCACTGAAAATTCTGTCAGATCTGTACCAGGATTTTTTCCAAAAAAATCACCATACAGAGTGACTTCCACAGTCTCTTCCACTCGCTTCCTGGACTGACATTTTATGACACCTACAGGAGAAAAACATTTCCAGTTAATTTTACTAGTAGGTTATATGACCATTCTTGAGATAGAAGAAAATGAATTATGACATAAAAAAATAAAACTTCCTTTGGCATACTTTGGCTTAATGCATTTGGTCTTGCACACACACACACACACACACACTCAAACACACACTTTCCACACATACACCCGAATACAGTCAAACAATATCTACATATATTGACATTTGGAAACAAATATGAATACACAATTTCATATTTATACAATTATAAAGAGCAAAAAATAGTATAGCAAAAGATATGTCTGTAAGATACACACTAGATTATTAAAAATTATATTAGAATGTAGAAATTTGCTTCAGGAACTGATATAGTTATGCCAATAACTCAAATGACAATTGTAGACATGTGGATTTCTCCTCTTTTAAGATGCGTACATTCATTGTGGTAATACCAAGATCTATTTTTCTAATAATACTATAGCAAATGCTTTCAAATAACTTCAAAAAGGAAGTTCTGTAACACTTATTTTGCACTAGCATTTTAAATATATTTCCTACTAGATTGTTTTTACATATAACTTAAAATTCATATTTTAGCTATTTAAGTAAAAATTTTAAACTCATTTTTGATTTTATGTTTAAATTTACAAAAGACACCATTTTAACAGTTAAAAAATCTGTGATGAATTATTTAAAATTAAGGTTAATATATGATTATATATTAATTTAATGCACAGCATTAAAAATTTGTACATATAGTCATATATGTATTTAATTCCAATATTATCTTATATCAAGTGCAGGAGAAGTTGTCAATGATTTTATAAGAAGTCAAAATATTGTTTTTATGTATAAGGGCCTATGTGTAGTTGAATCCACATAAATAAGAACATTATTTACCCGAATATATTAAATGTTATACTTTCATCAAGTCAAACACACATTGAATATAAGAAAAAAGGGGAATCATAAAGAAGCATTTTAAATGTATTACCCTATTATATTGTGGGATCAATAATAATATAATCAAATGCACTAAAAAATTAGATAATGTTCTCAGATTGTGTTTTCACAATACATATAAATTTATAGTATAAAATATTATAATAAATTTAATTTTATTCTAAAATTTACAACTTTTTATTGAACAATCTGGACTTAGAATAAATATGTGAGATATATTAATACAATAGGGTACAAAGATAGATAAAATGGCTTAAAGTGGCTAGGAAAAATATACAAGCTTTTTTGGTTATAATTAGTTTTAGTCTTAAAGCATTAAGTTGTAAATCAGTGTGATCAAAGATACAGTTAGCATCCCATCACTGGTCTTATCCTATGGGTCTTTAGGAAATTATTGCCCTACAATGGGAAGATCACTCAATCACAATGGAGTTGCATTCTATTGTCTTTACAGTGTGACAGGTAATGGAGTCCTTTTCTAATTACCTCCTGCAATGGACAATATTAGATAAGAAGGCACAAGAAAAAAGGTGGTTCACAGGTCAATAAAAGTATCCTGAGTTTGAGAATAACCTGAACGACAGACACATAAAAAAGCCAAGAAATAATAAACATTGACAATAATACAGTTTAGCAAGTAAAGTAGTAGGTTATATCTGGTGTGTTATTAAATAAGGAACAAAGAATGGACTTTCAATAAGCAAATTATATGTATTTATAAAATTATACCCATTGTCTTTTAAAGGCATTTATAGTTAAAAATAGTTATCAGCACAGATTTTAAATTTTTGGTAAGATGACTTAATAACTAACATATGATCTATTAAAGAACATGAATATTATTACTGGGTTGTACTAATCCAAAATGAGCTATTTACAGAACTAACATTTATTTTAAAAATCAAGTAATTACCAAGAAAAGTGACTTGAAGGAAAATAATCTGGAGCACATTTAACTTTCTTTGAAAAAAAAAAAATGATGTTTCTATGTTCTCTTAGTCTTTGCTTTTGACTAAAAGTTTTTGCTTTAAACCTTTAATCTGCAGAAAATAAAACCTTGTCTGCAGTAGACATGAGCAATACTACTATTAGAATTTCAACATAATAATATCTAGGCTTTATTACATTACTTCAATCAGATGACTATGTATTATAAATTTTAAACAGTTCAGCTCTATGGAGAGTATACAATAAACTATCTTCCAGAAGGAAATAAAAAAAAAATATTTTGAAATATTTATGAAGCATTCAGAAGATAATTTAGTATATTTGAAATATTTATATATGTGTTGAAAATTTTTAAATTCAAGAGTGAAAGTACTTCGTGTAAAGCAAATGACATCTCTCATCAAAGATTCTATTATATGAATGAATTTTTACTCCAGTTAAAGTTAAACTACATAAGGAAATATGTAGTCTTGGCCTTCCTTTTATAATCAGTGTATTTGGAGAAATGCTTTATTTACTAGCAAAGCTTACTAGTTCTTTACCTAACAAATACAATCACTGCAATCTAATTCTTTGTACCCTCAATGAATCCCAAACGATTAAAAAAAATAAAAAATAAACTTACTAGTTTCTCTTCTAAGTGTGATGACATACGTCAGTGGAAGTCTAACTCCTTTTTACTTGCAAATATTAATGTTGAAGGGATAAAGAAAAAGCAAAACTTCAAGACTTCTTTTACCTCATTTGTATTGCTCAAGAGGGAGATCCAATATAGATGACCCTTTGCTTTGCAGAGCAATTCAATGCTTCCTAGCTATATAGAGCCTAGTAAGAGGCTGAAAAACTAAATTTTGCTGTATGGTTATCTAAGAGAAATTTTGTTTCTAAGGCAAATCATGGAAGAAAATAGGAAAATCAAGAAATCCAAAGAGAAGTGAGTGAGGAGAGTATTGGGAATGAGAATACACAGAAACCTGAGAGAAGCCTGGGGTATGTGGAGAAAGCTGGGAGTCACTGATAAATAAATACATGGAAGGGCAGGGATGTTATATTGTGTGTATCTTAGCAAAGTAAACAACACCGAAACCACCACATTCTGACTGATTTTGGAGAACTGCAGAAAGGTTTTGTGACTGAGATAAGTAAGAATAAAGGTATACCCACAGGATAGTTCTTACATGAGACTGAGAGTTACGCAGAAGCTGAGAAAGGATGATTAAAAGTGACCTGTGAACAAGTGTACCTGAGAATCTTACAGATTTAGTACAGTGCTGTATGGGATCAAGAGGCCTGAAATTAATTTCATTTTAACTTTAACTGATATCTGAGTTTCACCAATAGAAAGGCAACAGGAAATGGTGTGGTTTTGTGGACAGTCATTGGATTCATTGGTAAAGCAGGTTTATGTCTCAGCATTCCCACCCCTAGGGCTGCTCAGGTCATTACGAACTTTCTATGGACCTTGAACTCTGAAGATAAGGAATTAGAGGATGTCTAAGGTGCCTTAGAATTCTAGTATTCTCTGACTCTATACTTACCTTGAGGACATCTAGGAAACGGAGCCTGTGGGATGCCGAGAATGGGGTGCATCCAGTATATTGCTTGGATTTCTGCATTCTCTATTCCGAGAGTCCTAATTAGAAATTAAAATAATAAGAGTGAATAAAAAAGAGAAGAACTTTTCACATTAACATAAAAGAGCTTATTCTTTATTAACATCATGGTTTTCCTTTTTTCTTCCTTTACATATTTATTTTTTAGAGACAGAGTCTCACTTTATTACCCTCAGTAGAGTGACATGGTGTCACAGATCACAGGAACATCCAGCTCCTGGGCTTAGGCGATTCTCTTGCCTTAGCCTCCCGAGTAGCTGGGACTACAGGCACACGCCACAATGCCTGGCTATTTTTTGTTGCAGTTTGGCCAGGGCTGGGTTCGAACGCGCCACCCTCCCTTGGTATACTGGGCCGGTGCCCTACCCACTGAGCCACAGGTGCCACCCACAGTCATGGGTTTTCACTAAAGCTTGTGAATGTAAACTTTGGTAAGAAAAACTGATGAAATAGAAAACTTTTTTCTGAAAATGTTGATTTTATAAGCACTTCAGAGCCAATCCTGGAAAATTATCACAAGGAAAGCTATAACAAAACCATCATGAAGTATATGTTAACAAGGAAGAGATTTTTACCTACTTTAAAGATTGTTATTGATATTTATTGATGTGATTAAACTGTGATTAATCAGATGTAATGCAGTCCTCACAAATTATTTTGTAAATTGGATAGGCAAAGCACAAAATAAAAAATGCCATGAAGTATGGGAGTTTAGAAAGTGATGAGGAATTTAATTTTAGGGGATATCATTTAAAAGAAAGAAAGCATTTGTCCAAATATTTTTCATCATATACCAGAAAGATAGCAATACCAAAAAAAAAAATGTTTCTGCTCCTTGTTGAAGATGGGATGTTCCTATTCAAATAAAAAGCAAAATGGGACAGACAGGACCAGTTGTGCATCTGACTTGTTCAATTGCTTAAGATCCCAAGCTTACAAGGGCTTCATGCTTGTTGAATGCACTGCTGTAACTGTCCTGGACTTCTTGATATTTTTTGAACAAGGGCCTACTCATTCTCATTTTTTGTTGGGAGTCCCAAAGTATGTTAGCCTGGCTTGACTGTAAAAGTGGTGAAATGAGTGGCAGAATGGACACTAATGGGCCAATAGTAAGGAATTGTAAAAACTATTGGAAGAAATACACATATGTAGGACAAAATCAGAATTTCTTTTTAAGTAAAATTTCTAGACCACGATTTAGTTAAATTATAAGAAGAGGGAAAACATTTACATTTTATTTCATTACTGGAGTTTGCTTAAATTTAAGCTAAGCAAGAAGGGCACAAGTAACTTGCATTTGGCAATGACACGGTAGTGTCATAGCAGTATATGGTAGTAGTAATAGCAATGTTTCCTCAGGACATTGTATCCACTTGGCACAGTGTTACCACTTACTGAATTCCGACATCATAAGCCTTATACTTTGCCCAGAAAAATTGATTTAAGTTTGTCCTTTGGATATTGATTATTTTTTGTCTTAAAAGTCACTATTTTCCCAGTCAAAAAGAAGTTCCTTTCCATGCCTCTGACTTTTATTCTTTGCTAACGATATTTAAGATTAAGCTTATTTATCATGTTGAAATCCAAATAAGGATTATATATATTTAAATATAAAAACTACATATTAAAATATATAAAACATACTTCAAACATATATGTATTATATAATGTGTAGTATTTTTATTTTATATGTATTATATATTACATATAATTTATATACCCATATAACAAATATATTTTCCTTTCCTGAACAGAAGAATTTTAAAAGACAATATAAAATCATGGGCTTTACATGTAAAGGAAACTTAACACATCAGTGCCATCAAAATCATTTTCCTTCAGTATCTTTATTTAAACGTTACCTTTGCATGTCTATATCCAATTCATCAAAATTGTCAATAGGCCAATTTTTTCTGTTTGCTCTCCTCATTTGAATAATAGTGATTGTTTTGTGCAGTTTCATCATTTGGGGCATAAATAACACTGGAATTTCTACATTTCCATTGGGAGGCAATTCAATTCCTGTAAAGCACACAAAAATATTTTAATGTAATAAATATTTATACAATATAATTTAACTGAAGAAAGTAATTATTTAATGCTGATTATGAATTTTTCAAAATTGCTTCTGAGCAAAAAAAAAATTCATTATACTAAATTATACTTCACGCCTTTCCTCAAATGTCACCAACCCTACTGAAAAAAACACATTATATCCTGAGGTAAGACATTCTTCCGAAGAGACTGGAAGCCCTGATGAAAATGACGGGTGATGTTTCCCAAAGTGAAGGAAGCATACAACTCATGAGTCTTCCCAAGCCTTACTACATTAAACAAAGTGAGAAGATGCAGTAATTTTTGATTCTTTCATTTCTTGTGTATTTTTTTCTAGACAATAATGGATTCAAGTCTCTGACTGGAGCCCCCAAATTGTGGCTGCCTATAAAAACTGTTCATTTATTTAGCTGATCCATGAGGAAAATCATAGCTTATTTGTGAAAGAAAGAGGCATTTGCTCCCATTTGGGAAAAGCAGAAGACTGAAAAACTGACAGTATTTTCTTGTGGTCTGATGGATTCAGAATTTTCAATCTTTACTATGATTAAGAACCACATGAGAGCCTTGAGAGACATGGAGCTTGCTGAGCCCTATCCCTAGAGATTCTGATTGATTCAGTCTTAGCTGGAGCCCTGGAAGCTGCGTGCTTAAGTAGCACCTCATGGGATCCAAAAGCAGATGGTCATGAGACCATACTTGGAAAATACCAAAAACAAAATAAAAACTATCTGTTGGACACGTCTTGAAAAGATAGAGGAATAGCGAGCTTTAGGCTCCTTGAAAGAGGAAGAATTTTCAAGCAATTGAGTGGCTACGTTTACTTGGAAGAATAACACACTACTTCTCTGAAAGAAAAGGGGGGATTTTTGACTACACTTTAAAAAAATTATTTGTTATGACTGATGGTAATCAAAACCATTTTGTCTCAGATGAGAATACTATACTAAACTATTAAGAAACCATAAAAAATAGAAATAAAAATGGTCTTTCTGCAAAACATTCCAAATGAAAATTCTTCTAAATTTTCAAATTTTTAATTGTATTCTTTGAGGAAATTAAAATGTTCAAAGGCCTACTACCATAGTTAATAATAACTAATAACTAATGTCATTAATAGTTAACATTTATGAATACTTACTATATACCAGGCTCTGTGCTAAGTATTTTTATATAATATCTTATTGAATTCCCAGAAAACAACAGTAAATTAAGTGCTATTCTGTTTTTTTAAGTTTGATAAATTGAGACATTAGAATTAAATAATTTGCCCAAAGTTCCATGGAAAGATTATGTTGTTTAATCAGTTATCTAAACAAAGTCTGTTATCTTCTACTTTGTCTTTATGAGCTCTGTATTTTTTTTTTTTCTTTTGAGACAGTTTTCAGTTTGGCACCCTCAGTAGAGTGCTAGGGCATCATAGCTCACAGCAACCACAAACTCTTGGGCTCAAATGATCCTCTTGCCCCAGCCTCCCAAGTAGATGGCACTACAGGCACCCACTCTAAAGCCTGGCTAATTTTTCTATTTTTTAGTAGAGACGGGGTCTTGTTCTTGCTCACACTGGTCTCTAACTCCTGAGCTCAGGCAATCCATCCATGTCAGCCTCCTAGAGTGCTAGGATTATAGGTGTGAGCCACTGCACCCAGGTGACCTCTGTATTTTTAATAAATCATTGTAGTGAAATAGAATTAATTAAAATAAATACATTTTCTATAAAAAGTCTTCTATATTATGAAGGTCATTACATTTGCATACACAGAGAGATCTTTATAAGAACTTATAGGTTTGAACATCAAATGTACTCTTTTCTGTTTTATTGATGTTTTTATTGTGGTTCTCAATCATTTTTTGCACAATAAAGAAATTGTCTGTTGTGACTTCAAATCTATAAACCTCCCTTCAAGGTAATGAAATAACAAGTTGATGACTATATATTTTAAGGGTCATAAGTGCAAATCTTAAGCCTGCATTTTATGGAAATTTCACCCTTCTTTATAACTATGGTGAAATTAGAGATTAATTCATTTTATAATGTGTTTGGATAAAAACAGCCAAAGTTGAGTTAAATGAACCATGCATGCATCTTTAAGGAAATTTTAGAAATTATCAGTTGCCCTTACAAAGATTATATTATCACTAAAAATAGATTATATTACCACTAAAAATAAACCTAGACTTTTAGATAGTGCAGATAGTGTAAGGAGTCAAGAGAGATAAAAATGAGTACTTACTTACACCATGCTATCTTATAATGTTTAAATCGAAAGAATAGAAAGATAACACCACAACAAATAAGCCTTTTTAATTAAAAACTCTAGTACTCTTGCTTGGTGCCCGTAGCTCAGCAGCTAGGGTGCCAGCCACATACACCAGAGCTGGCAGGTTCGAACCCAGCCCGAGCCTGCCAAACAACAATGGCAACTACAACCAAAAAATAGCTGGGCGTTGTGGCAGGAGCCTGTAGTCCTAGCTACTTGGGAGGCTGAGGCAAGAGAATCCCTTGAACCCAAAAGTTTGGGTTACTTTGAGCTGTGATGCCACAGCACTCTACCCAGGGTAACAGCTTAAGACTCTGTCTCAAAAAAGAAGAAAAAAAAAGTCTCAGGTTACAAAATCACTGTACCAATGTTTCTTATTTTCATATGGAACTATTCTTGGAAGGGTGTAGGTGAAGTTTACTAAGTGAAGAGTATAAGGGTTTGAACACAATAATTAAGAAAATGCCATGAAGGCTGTGTTAACCAGTTAGGTGAAAATATTTCAGACTGTATATGGAACCAGCACATTGTACCACATGATTGAATTATTTTACACAGCTATGATTTAATTAAAAAAAAAAGAGACTGAAAAAAATCACTTAATTGAAAGATCACTGATTTGAAATGTGGAATCATGGAATTTCCGTATGTATTTGGATCTCTTTCTGAATTTCCTAGGTATTTGCTTTAGTCTTCCTTACTCTTCATGTGTAACTATCACTTTGTTTCTATTATACATGCTTTATTTTCTAGTAGGAATAACTGCCTTCTTTTCCAGTTCATTTTTTAAAAGAATTTTTGAAATGAAAGTTAGCTCCAGGAAGTAGTTTGGAATACAGAGGCAAATTATATTTTTAATAGGATCACCCTATGTTTATACACAAACATAACATTTAGGGATAGCTAAAATTTTGTCCATCCAAGACCTATCCAAGATCAAGAGTATAACTAGTACTGTATTTTTCTTATTTGAGCACCCAACTCATTATATAAAATGTTTCTAGGTTCTTGGAGTAGATTTCCAGCTAGTCTAAAATTTCATTATTGCTAGAGGATAAAGATGGATTTATCAGGAAACTGGGAAAAATCACATCAGTTGTTTCTATCTTCCGACTAGGAAATTTAGCTGGCATGATGACCATTACATTTATTAAACAATCTAAAAAAATATATTCTAAACTCAAAATGTTTGAACTTACTTCATTCTTTTTTATTCATTTCCACGCAGAAACTACATGATTAAACTACAGATAGATTTAATTTCTTCTATTATAATCATCATTCTTAAGGTTCAAACCCTTCTAACCATCTGGGAAAATGTGCATATTTTATTTTACATAAATTATTTTACACTTTATACATGTTATGAGAGAGGTATTCATTACTTCTAGAATTTTAGAAACCCTAATAATATATCATGTTTAGTATATGAGGCATGTTAGAAAGAATGACATTTGTTTTATTATTATTGTTTTACTTTGCAATAGTCCAATTGCAATTAGCATTCAAATTTTACTTCAAGTATATTTAAAACTGCTATTTTGATTGCTCTTTTGATTAAAGGAGTTAGACATTTTTACCCATTGATCTTATATTATAAAATGGAAATTGCATAACATTTTAGTAGTTCTGAATTTTGCATTTCTCAAGAAGAAAATCTTCTCAAGAAAGTAAAGTAAACATGCCTTAATTTTAGTAACAAAAGCATTTCATCCTGGGGTATTCATTTTTAATCACTTCAGTGGTATTGCATTTCTCTTCCATAGTACATAATTTATAACACTTAGTATGGAATTAGAAATGGTTTTTGGCAGATTATCAAAGAGACACTAAGAAATGTACTAGCACCTTAAGTCATGCTATTATTTTTGTTATAGCAATTTATTTCAAATAAGAATACAAATTTTTATTTTTAAAACATCAAGTCATCAAGAATATGACTTTCTATTAACCACTTTTACACATGAAATCTATGTATTTTTCCACTTGAATTTTTCATATTTTCAGTAACTAATCTTTTGGAAAAGTCTTCTTTAAATTAGGACAAAAATGGAACAGAATTGTTAATGTGGTGGTTTAAAGAAGAATTTTGTCCTTTTTTCTTCTGAGATGTAATTGGCTGAGTGCCTCCCTATAAAAAATTCATGTATTGAAATCTTATCACCAGTATCTCAGAATGTGACTGTACTTGAAGGCTGGGTGTTTAAAAAGGTGATTAAGTGACATGAGGTGGGTCCAAATCTAGTTTTACTGGTATCCTTATGAGAAGAGGAGATTTGGACACACAGAGAGACACCCGGAGCACGTGTGCAGAGAAAAGACCATGTGAAGCCGTGTCAAGAACATGATCACCTACAAGTCAAGAAAAGAGGCCTCAGAAGAAATCAAACCTGCTGACACCTTGACCTTGGACTTCTAACCTCAGAACTGTGAGAAAATACTTCTCTTGTTTAAGTCACTCAATCTGTGGTATTTTGTTATGGCAGGCCTAGCAATCAAATACATGAGATTATCTTTTCTTTTATATATTATTGCAGAGTCTGTGGCATGAGATGTCATTAAATTTGCTTACAGAGCTTCTAACTCCAGGCTCTCAAAACACAGGGAAGATAGAGAAATTTGACTCATAACAGCCATTTGGCTGCTATGATGATGGAAAAAACTAAGAATGAAACCTTCTTCCTTTCTTAACCTATACCCCCTTGAATGAATGAGGGCATATCTTGAATAATGAGAAAACATGTTAAGGATTGAATTTCCTTCTGAAGGATTAGAGCCTGTTGCTGTTTAACCCTGCCCATCTTTTGTAGAGCTATCTAATGTTTGAGTTTTAAAAAGCTGTCCAAAGAAGTCACGATCAAAGGGACTAGAGCAGAACAAATTAAATGAAAGATCACATCACTCATATAGGCAATTTGGGAAAAAAACACAAATCCATACTTCTTAGAAAAATGTTTGAGACATAACATAATGCTTTTAAAGTAGGATTTGGGGTTATTCAGTACACATATGATTACTAAGGTAAATTTTACACCTTGAACTGAGCACCTGTAAGTTAAAATTTTATGCTGTCATTTAAGATTAAAACTAAAATTATGCTTGAATCAAGTATTGCTTTTACTGTAAACATTTCATTACTGTCTCAAATGAGTAAAAAAATCCATTGTTAGAGAATGCTGATGAGATACACTGTGCAGGAGAGAGTTTTCTATCATTGACGACGGTCAAGCACATGCTGCATAACCTCTTGACTGCATAACATGGATGAGTGGAAAGGGTTTCTGGCTTTACATGAGTGTTTGGATGCTCCTTCTAGCCATACTATTGTTTGATAGTATTTTTCTTTATTTATTCAAAAGACAATTATTATTATTATTATTATTATTATTATTTTTGAGACAGAGTCTCACTCTGTTGCCCTGGGTAGGGTGCCGTGGCGTCACAGCTCACAGCAACCACAAATTCTTGGGCTCAAGTGACCCTCTTGCTTCAGCTTTCCAAAGTAGCTGGGATTATAGATACCCACCATGACACTCGACTAGTTTTTCTATTTTTAGTAGAGGACGGGGTCTTGCCCTGCTCAGGCTGGTCTCAAACTCCTGAGCTCTGCTGATCTAGCTGCCTCAGTCTCCCAGAGTGCTGGGATTACAGGTATGAGGCACCGTGCTTGGCCCTAAAATTTTAAAGATTAAGAAACTGCATATATTTTCTGGGAAAATAGCTAATGTCGATTTAAATTAAACTACAAGGAAATTCAAGATAAGATAATGTCTATAGCTACTACTGATATTACTACTGTAGCTAATATATCTCATTGATCAATCACTATGTCTTCCTTTCCCTCTGCACTATACTAAGAGAAGAGTAACTGCAGCTGAGAACCCAGAAAACTTTTCCTATATCGAGATTAGAAATTCAGTTCTATTAACAGTGGCTTAATGCCAAGAGCCTAGTAAACCAGTTCACTTAGTCATTAGTTGCTGACATTGAGTACTGTCAGAGAGATTAAGTTGGCATGGGTTGGCAGTCCATAGTGTTAAATCTATGCTCCATTATTCACTAGTTCTGGGGAACTGGATGAAGTTATTTAAATTTCTAAGCGAGATTTTCCTCAGATGAAAAATGAAGCTAATATAATAAATACAAACCACTACATGCCAACAGCAAAGAGAAATGCAATTAAATTCTACTTGGGGTGATAGAGAGGGGTGTGGGAAGAGGGGAAGAGGGAGGGAATTGGTAATCTCTCACCTAATGTGCACAACGTAAGGGTATACAGCACTCCTGTGGGTGAAGGGCTCAGGAACAACTTGGACTTTGCCTGACCAGCCCAAACAATGTACACTTAACATTTGTATCCTCATATTAATCTTAAAAAAATTAAAAAATAAAATAGGAAGAAAGAAGATGAGAGAGGGAAAGGAAGTGTTGGCTATCACTACTAATCAGGTTTCATTTCACTGTAGGAAACTTTTACTGTAGCCAATTTTACTAAAGAAAAGCCATGTCTCATCAAAAGTCCTTGATTGACTCAGAATGTACGTACTTCTCTATCTCCCTTTCTGTCTGTCTACTGTCTATACACATCCACCCACTAATGTGCCTCTTACAAAGGCCTGGTACTTTATAACCTCCTAAACAGGCATTAGTCCTCTCTTTCTCAAAATATTTACCTGTATTTCAGAATCTAAGCAAAATACATAAAATGAGAGAAAAGAGAAATGACACTGTGCCTTGTGTTCCTTATCATAAATCCAGGATTGCCAATTATTTTAGTAGGCTTAATTTTGTTCTTTTCATGGAAATATTCTAATGGAATAAATAGGCCTAAATTTCAGACTATAGAGTTTTTTTAAAGGGCAGGCATCCAGGCATCTTTGCAAATCAAGAGCTATAGCTTTGTGTTTTAACATAAAATTAGCAGCTTCACTGACTAGCTAGGAAACCCACCTGCTTTATGCTATAAATCATAATTACAAATGTATAGGATTGGAACCTAAACTCAGTTGTGTGGAAAACTGATCATTTGACATAATAAGAAGGTAAGTTTTATTAAAAAAAATGAAACCATGCTCAGCTGCCAACATAATTTCATAAACTTTCATGACAATTATCTGGAAATCTGAGCATGTTTTCTATCAGGCAGCAGCAGACATTGTTAAATATCAGTAAACACTGAGTTTTGGAAGACCTTTTCAAATCCATAAATGGCAGTACTGGATTTCAAAAACCTATTATTTTTACAAATAACATTTTTATTCTTGATTGCTAAATTAAATAATATGTATCAACAAAAATCGACATTATGATTCATAACAATTATCTCTCAGAAAACAACTATAAATGACTCTTTTGTAAATGTTGATGCTATAACTCTGCTAATTTAGCTCTGTTTATTAGCACTGGTATGAATGATACATATTTTATCCTTTAAAAATTACATATGCTATGATTTTTCTTGCCATGGTTTCTTTCTAATTTGGTTTTGAGATCTTTCTATTGAAGAGTGGCCATTATCCAAGATAACAACTCTCTAGGAAAGCCTTGGGGTCATGGGATGGGGTGCAGGGGGAGGGGAGGGTTAGATTCAGCTGTTTGTTGCAGGTGAGACAGAAATGCATGAAACAGAAGAAATGTAATATTCACAGGTCTCAGAAAGCCATAGAGATGAGGGGTGATGACAGGAAAGTCTGGGGGCAGCACGGGGCAGTGAGATGAGGAACAAGTGGACTATATAGCCAACAGCCACATGGGGAGGGGCAGTTTTCACTAAGCCAAAGGTCACAGGGTACGTATGGCTGGGTTTCAGATAATTTACATCAGGTATAAAAGTAGATAACCGGTCAGCAAGTATATTAAACAGATCTTATGACAAAGTTATTACAAATGCCAAGCACAGTATATGTCCATTTTTATCCATCTGACCTTTCATTTTTATCCCATGATGTAAACATTATCCAATACAAAAATATAGGAGATATTTAATAATTATAGATGCATGCACACCCAAGTATTGTTCCCTTCATAGCAGTTCCTTTAACAAGATTAAACACTTGTTGCTATTATGATTCTTGATCAAAATATTTTTATAACACCTTTTCTGGAACTATATTCATGCTTGAAGGTATTTCTGATATTTGGAAACAGCTTAAGTCATTTGGAATCATGATTTGTAGTCAAGTGGATTTGAGCTAAGATACTAAGAGGTACTTATAAATTAGTCTCAACTGGTTCCCATACTCCTCCTAACAATGACAGAGCTCCTGGAACAATTCTTTCAAGGTCTTTTAAGGACAATATTTAATTCAGATACTTAAGGTATGGTCGGTTGTTGCTTTTGTTGTATTATACAATCAGTATTTAATAGTCACATGTTGTATACATTAAATAGCCCAGTTTCATTCAGACTTGTAATTGCAACTGTTCAAAGTAGTTAATCTAAAAACAAACAAACAAAAAACCCCCAAAACCCCAGTCATATATTTGCATGTTCTTTGTAAGCTTCATCCATATTGGTTATTGCATTGAATGATTTATTATTATGGCATATTAACAGCATATCAGTAATGGCACTTTATCTCATTTATAAGAACACCTTTGAGGTGCTACCTTAGTATAAACTGATGTATTATTCATTTTTAATGATAAGGTACAGGGATGAACCTGGTTGAAAAGCATATTTGTATGAAAAGGGTGTTATTGGAGGATGATTAAATGTTAATTTGAGAGAAGTGGGAGTGCATTTGTTTTATATGTCAGGTGTGAAATTTATTTTCTAGAATTGAGGAGAAGGAAGTTCTATATTTGCAGAATATTTGAAAAATGAATAGTTATGATGAATTTCCTTTGAACATCATGACTGCTTTTTATGAATATGAACCTCCTGGTGTCATTCAACATTTGTTCCTCACTGAGTACAGTGCCCTTTGTACAAGCAGCTTTATTATTTTATAAGCTTTCTATGAGTTCTGCTATCAGTACTATGGTTTATTTCTTGTTTTCTTTCTGAAAGGTTTACTCTTTTGTTATGTAGTTTTTGTTTCTGTATAACTACTGTACTTTTCCATATGGAATAAAGACTATTCATAGAAAAAATAACAAAATAAATAAAATGTACTTGGGATTCATTTTAACAAGATAAGGTAAGACACACAGCCATGGAAAGGTCTGTCTTTAAAGTTGTTTTTATACTGACAGATACCTAGAAACAGGAATCATACAGGCCATGCAAAGCCACACATGCAAGCACCAGTGTTGGTCAGGAGGCAGTTTAGGGCAAGCATGAGCAAAGCCTTGGTTGTGGTTTTCATTGGAAGAAATGAGTCAGGAAGCAGGTGTAGGATTGGCTGGTTTGAATAGGTTCATTGAGTTGTGGAGTGTAGGAATGATCTCTGGTAGTCTGGTACTGGCCTGGGGTAATTGGCCTGGAGTGTGAGAGCTGATAGAAGAGGTTCTGGGGAGTGTGTGGGCCCTGGGTGGTTAGTTTGCATGGGAAAAATGCTTTCACAGGTGGTCTTTGATCAGCTCTAGGAATTAGGTAACCCTGGGAAGAGCAGCTCCTCCACAGGAGACAAGGCCTCAGATACCAGACATCAAAATCCCTCAATTCCATTGAGATCATCTTATTCTCCCTACATTTTAAAATATAATTGTCTTGAAACTATCCCTTCTCCTGCATCCTTCTCTCTCTCTCTCTTTCCACAGACACATATACACACACAGCATCATGTTACAAAGGGTTGAATAGTTTTTCTGAAACCATCAAATATGATGTGAGACTCCAGAGAAGTAGGAGAGTTTATTATATTAATGGTTATTAATACCAATTCTGATATTCTACCTTCTCTCAACTTTTAATATTTCTTTTTATTATTTCATATCTGTTTAGGGAATATTCCTTCGTTTTTTTTAAGGAGTGGTTTGCTTATAATAAATTCACTTTCTTTTCCTTTATCTGAGAATATCTAGTCCACATCTTCCATTTATTCATAAAGAATATATTATCTGGATATATATTTCACAGTTTACAGGTACCTCCTTTCAGCACTTGAAAAATGTGAACTGCTTCCTGCTGGCCTCCATGGTTTTGGATGAGAAATCTCCTGTCATTTGAATTGGTGTTTCCCTATAAGCAATGCACTATTTCTCTTGGCTGCTTTCAAGGTTTGTTTCTTTGTCTTTAGTTTTCAAAGGTTTAACGATGATGTGTCTTGTCTTGGATTTCTTTTACTTTAAAATGATTGTTTACTCAGCCTCTTGAATCTGTAGGGTGATGTACTTCATCACATTCAGCAAGTTGTCAAACATTATTTCTTTGAATAATTTTTCATTCTCACTCTTTCCTTTCCCTCTGGAGCTCTGATGATACAAATGTTAGCTCTTTTGTTATTTCCTTACAGAACCTTGGAACTCCATCCATTTTTTTTAAGTCTATGTTCTCTCTCTTGCTTAGATTATATTATATAAATTCTATTGATCTGTCCTCACCTTCACCAATTCTATTCTCGGTCATCTCCATGTTACTCTTGAGCACATGCAGCAAAATACTTATTTAAATCATTTTATTTAATCAATATTATAATTTACATTTGGTTCTTCATTCAGCTTATATTTTTTCTGAGATTATTTTTTCATATTTGATGAAAATTTTAAATTGCTTCTTGAAGCAGACTATGGGGCCCTGACTCATACTGCCTCCTGTAAGTTGGGTAAGGCAAATTTTTCTCCCTGCTGCACCCCACAGACATCAAGGGAAGAGATGAGAGATAGCAGAATACCATCTACCTCACCTCCTACCATGTCATTCTACCTCATTAATGCCAGATGGGGATGGAGGCTCAGTTCTCACTGGTCTTGTTCACATGCGGGGAGAAAGAAAACAGAATCCAACTGTGATGCCTCCCATCCCTTTGTTCTTTCTTATTGATGCTTGATGGGGTATAGGCTATGGTCTCCACTGGACTCCACTCACTCCATAGATTGGGGTGGTATAGTGCAGGAGTGACTATTGACCTTGCTTCATATCACGGTGGATCTTGTCAACACAAGAATAGGAAGAAAAATCAATTGCTTACTATCCCAACTTCAACCATTTTGCTCAGTTTCATTCACAAGTATAGATATAGGTAGGTAGTTCTCCCAGGCACTATATTTTTAAGCCTCATTGTTCCTGAGTGGGAATAGAATCCCAGCGTCTAACATAATCCTGTTGACAGTTCCCCGATGGGGAGAATCTGAAAGTAATGAGACTATGCTATCTTGGATAAACCAGAAGACTGATGAATTAAAGTATTTTTAAAATATTTTTTCAAATATGAATTTTTCCATTGCATTATTTATAAGCAAAGATAGATCAGATCTTGTTTCTACTTATATATTATGATTCTCAGTTCAAAACTCCTTGTGATTGATGGAAAATGTTGCTAACTTTCAAATGTTAAAATCAATTAATATAAATTATTTAGAAGATTTACTACCACAATCTAATAGCATTAATGAAATGTATTTAAATGTAGTGAGAGAGATTTTCTAATTACAGAGAAGCTTCACCACCATTGTAGTAGACACATGATCTGACTTGATTTCTCTGATTGCTGCTGTTCACAGAACACACTGCAGTAATTAACTGAGATCACGGAGAACTGTAAGGATGTTATTGTGAATAGGAAGTTATTTCCTGTGTCTGCTGTGACACATTATCAGAAATTGGGTGGCTTAATACAACAAAATTTATTCCCTATTTGGAAGACCAGAAGTCTGACATCAGTATCACTGGGTTGAAACCAAGGTGTTGGCAGGGCTGTACTCTGAAGATTCTGAAGAAAAACATGTTTCTTGCTTCTCCCAGCTCCTAGTGGCTGCCGGCATTTTTTGGTCAAATTTCTCAAATCTCTGCCTCACCAGTACATGATTTTTTACTCCGTGTCTACCTCACAACTCTCTCAGCATCTCTTTATAAGGATATATATGACACTTTTTCTCATCCCTCAAAAGGCGGTCACCAAATCCTACTAACACTATTTCAAAATACACCCAGAATATTCCTTTTGTTAACATAATTCTATCAACCTACTTTGATTTTTAATCATTTGTCACCTGATGTATTATTCTACAAGGTCCACTCCAGATGCAATAAAATACTTGTGGAGTAACAAATACTCAATTCTAAGAAACAAATTCAGTAAGTATGTTGTGAGTCACATACAACTCATGTGGCATGAGGTGTAAAATTTGATTCTAGTGCCATGTGAGTTGCATATAACTCATGTGCAGAAAAAACAATATCAAATAATTTTTTCATTAAATTAGAAAGCATCATTTTGTTTTCAAAGTTTTTATTCTGTTTTCATAATGAAACACCATGTCTCAAGGGGGGGAACATTTTTTTCTAGTATGACAGTTAATATGTTAAGGATTTATGTGATTAGATTAGACCCATCTGGATAATCTCCTTTTAAGGTCAACTTTGACATATAATTTCTACCATTTAGACATAGTTTGTCCCCACTAAGTGTCATGTTGAAACATGTTCCCCAGTGTTGGAAGTGGAGGCTAATGAGAGGTGTTTGGGTCATGGGAGCAGATCAGTCAGGAATAGATTAATGACTTCCCTGAGGATGGTGAGTGAGTTTCCCCTTCCCCTATTTGCCAGGAGAGCTGATTGTTAAAGATAGCCTGACGCCCGCCCCTTGCTCTCTTGCTTCCTCTCTCTCCATGTGATCTCTGTGCACACCAGCTTGCCTTCACCTTCTCTGTGAGTGAAAAAATCCTGAGGCCTTCACCAGAAGCAAATGCTGGTACTAAGCTTCTCATACAGCCTGCAGAACCATGAGCCAAATAAACATCTTTCCTTTATAAATCACCCAGCCTCAGCTATTCCTTTACAGAATTATAAAACGTACTAATGCAATAATATGACACAAGCATAGGAGTCACATTTCATAACTTTCCCAGGTTCTTAGAGACGCAACCTCATATCTTGAGTCTGTATTAGTAGTTTTCTGTGGCTACTATGTACGTAACTCTGGAGGAGTATATGTTCCTTGCCTTTTCTGGCTTCTGGTGGCTGCTGGCATGTGTTGGCTTGTGCTTGCATCCTTTTCTTCTTTGTCTTCCTATTCCCTTCTCTTTTGTGTATGTCTGTCCAAACTGTCTCCACCTTTCTCTTATAAAGACACATGTGACTGCATTTTGGGCTCTCTGAGATAATCCAGCATGAGTCCTTACTATTAAATTTCTTAATATAATCATATCTTATATTGTGTGAGGTGATTTTTGCAATATAAGGTAATATTTACAGTTCCTTGGGATTAGGTAGTAGATAACTTTGAATGTTGTATTATTTTTATCCCACCACATCAGGTGACATATCAGATTAAAATTCAAAGTAGAATGATAGAATGATGTTAAGAAGAGGAATATTCTGGATGTGTTTTGAAAATAGTGTTAGTAGAACTTTTTGACAGGTTGAGGGATGTGATAACAAGAGAAGGGTAAGGATAACATCATGATGCCTGGTCTTAGTATGTATCATGGTGGAGTTGCAATTAATGGGACAAAGAAGACTACAGGAGGTGGCATTTTAGGGTTTAGGAGTGAGTTTTTTAGGGGACATGTTAAATTTTGAGATTATGTTAGATATTTAAATAGAAATAATAGCAAAACCATTGGATATTCAAGCCCCAAATTTTAAAATATTTTTGGGCTGGAAAACTAAATTTGGATGTCACTAGTATACACCTAGCATATAAAACTATGATGCTGGCTGGATGAGATCACCTACAGTCTAAGCAGATAGACAGCCATATGATCCATAATATATTTCTGTAAGATGACAAAAAATGGAATATTGGAACATTTAGAGAATATAAAATGGAAATGTATACACAAATGAAAGCAACACTTTGTGGATGTGAGGTAAGGAGGAAGCTAGGACAGAGCAGTGTCCTGGGAGGCAAGTGAAAAACTATTTCAGGGTGCAAGCTTTGAAGCAAGATAAGATGAGGAGAGAGAGTTTATAGTTAAACTTGACAACAAGGATATCATAGAAAACACGACAAAAGTAGCTTTAATGAAGTGTCCAAAAAAGGCCTGATTAAACTGGCTCAGGAGACAATGAGAGGTGTGAAATTGAAGTGTTCAACTCTTGAGGTGTCATCAACTTTTTTTAGGAGCTTTATATACAGGAGAGACATGAAATGGGGAGGTTTCTTGTAGGAAATGATGTGGGGATAAGAGTTAATTTTTAAGATAGGAGAAACGCCATAATTTTATATGAAAGCAGAAATAATTTAGAAGAGAAAAAAAGGTGATGAAGCTAGGGATAAAAGAGAATAGCTTGAGTCATCTCAGATGGAATATAGTGGACCACTAGCAACAAAAGTGGTGACAAGAATTCATCTACTGTAACAGGAGAGAAAACATACCACATAGTGACAGGTAAAGGTATCTGTTTCATTGAGATGGTGGCAGCTTTTGGAAGTTCTCATCTGATTCACTACATTTTGTCAGAAAATTTGATCTCCAGGTCATTAGTTAAGATTTAGGACATAGGAGGAGATTTTTAAGATAGTTGAGATTTTGAAATAGTTGATCACCTCCCTATGTTAACTAACTCCTTAAGTTGACCTCATTTTAACAGACAGGACCTGCACCACATGTATGTATTAGTACAGTAGGCCTAGGTTCTTATGATAACCACCTCCATATGTTAACCAGTCTGTTACAGTTACTTGGGGAGTCAACATACAGAGGTTCTACTGTAATTTAGTATAGAGTATGAACACAGGCAATATTAAGGTTGAATGGAAAGAAAGGACAGTCCTACTTTCCCCCAATTACCTTCATGGTATAAGTTTCTTACTATGTTGGTTTCAATTGAAAAAAATACCAGATTGCAATTCCAAGGTAAATATTATATTCATTTAAAATATTTCATCACTCCAAAACCTTTATTTATGTTAAAGTAAAAAATTCTAGAAATAACAAAACATGTTGGATTAAAAAATGTTAAAGCAAAATCAATATGAATTCATCAAATGTAATCAGAAATCAATCTAATATGTCAAAAATTCCATTACACCTGAACTGAAATGTTCTTTTCTTTCTTTTAGCTGACATGCATATACATGTTTATATATGGACATAAATACATATGTGTGTACCTAAAAGTAAGATCAAATGGATGAAAGTTGTCATATCTCCACAAATAGGAAATAAGTACACAAATGAAAATCATTACTGTCACCGGCTCTGTGGACAAGTCAAAATTTAATCTTACTAAAGGGATTAGATTTATATTTTTCCAGCTATCTCATAAAAGGGAATAGATTTATATTTATATTTTTCGGCTACTTCATAAAAGGGAAATGATGAATGCAGTGGCAGCACATTTCAGTGGCACAGAATGGGTCTGAGAACTTGCTTATTTATGTGACATATTTAACCTGCTCAACTAACTTAAACCTGTCACTTCAAGGGAGAATGACAGTTGTGTTCAAGTTGGCAGGTAAAGTGGCTGCCTTCAGAGCCAAACTGGAATTTTGGTGGTGACGAGGGAACATTGGAAGTTTTAACATGTTTTAAACATTAGCAGAGATTTTGAAAGCAACTGAGCCAGAGACTTCTTTCTCCCAGCTGGCGCATGACTATCTCAGCTTTTGAAAGAGTTTGAGCATCAATTCCCAACAACAAAAGATCCTGGAAGTGGCAAGGAATGGATCTGAGATCCATTTGTGAATATGTTTATTGACTTTGTCCATGGTACAAGATAATCAACTGCTTGAGATTGCTAATTATGGTGGCCTTAAAATATGTTTAGGCTATTTCAAATCTCCATACTTTCTGCATTACAGTCAAGGCAGAATATCCTGAGATTGCCACAAAAACACTGAAAAGCTTGCTTCCATTTCCAACATTCTATCAGGGTTTTCTGCAGTGACGGTAACCAAAATGAGATTAAAAGAGTAAATCAGACATAAACAACACACTTTGAGGTCACTGTCTCCCATCATCCTCAGATGGGACCATCTAGTTGCAGAAAAACAAGCTCAGGGCTCCCACTGACTCTGAATTATGGTGAGTTATATAATTATTTTGTTATATATTACAATGTAATCATAATAGAAATAAAGTGCACAATAAATGTAATGCTCTTGAATCATACCAAAATCATCCCTCTGCCCCCAGTCCATGGAAAAACTGTCTTTCATGAAATGAGTTTTTGGTGCCAAAGAGGTTGGGGACCATTGCTCTAGACTTTTCTCCAATGAGAAAATATGTCACTTGCCACTTCCAGTTTTGCTCAGCAATGTTTGAACATTTAGCAAGGGAAAGGGCAGTGTTCCTATCCCAATAACAATAAAAAGATGAAAAAACTTAATTATTTAAAAATAAACACAAAGATTAAGTCACAGAGAAATCAACTGGCCCAAAATCTAATCAAAGACTGTTGCCCACAGAGAGATACTAGATGCTAGTTTGATCTGCACATAAAGCAGATACTAGCATAATTTCAAGAAGACCTAGGGAAGTTGGAGAATTGGGACACTAACAGGGCACACTGGTCAGAGATGTGTGCTACCTTTAATAATTAATAGTTTATTTATAAAGTGTCCTTTATGTCTTAATTATATTAGCATTTTTCATTTTTAATTAATTTTTTTTCATAATGTGGAAAGGGTTAGTTTATTTCACAAACTTACATCAATCTGATCTTATGTTTAGGCACACACATAAAAACCTTAAAAACAGAATGTAATGGAAAAGTAATGGAAGAGGGCTAGGCTCACCATATATTATAGACCATTATTAAGTCTCTCTGATTAAAACAGTGTAGTTTTGGCTCTTAAAGACAGACAAGAGGAATAGTAGAGATAATCCAGAAAGAGCCCAAATATCAAAGGCAGAGGAATCTATGATAATGTTGGCATACCAAATTAGTGGTGATAAGATGATCTTTAAGATAAATCTTAATGAAATAGATATCCATTGGGATAAATAGATGGAAAAAAATACTATGTTCATGGATTGCTCTCAAAGACTCAAAGTTTCTAAGATGCCAGTTGTCCCCAGATCAATACATATTTTCAAAGCAATTCAAATAAAAATCTTGGAAATTGACTATCTGATTGTAAAATTCTTCTGCAAAGGATCTAGAATAATTTCAAAAGTCTTGATCAAGAGAAAAAAGAATTTATGTTACCAAATATTAAGACTTACTATATACCTATAGTAAAAAACACAGCACACCGTTTTTTGTAAAAATAGATAAACAGAAAATTGTATCTGAATATAGTCCAGAAACTGGTTCATAATATATACTGGTAACTAATTGGCAAAAAGGTATCACAACAATTCAATCAAGGAAAGTATGTTTTTTTCCATAAATGATGCTAGGAAAATTTGTTATACTTGATGAATGAATTGAACTTTGACTCCTATAATTATAATTTTAGAATTATATTATAATACTTTATAATTACTTAAATATGTATCAGGAAAAAATAATAAAGTGTCTAGATAAAAGAAGAATATATCCTATGACTCTGTGTCCCAAGCTATTGAGATTATTGTATATAGTATATTGTATCAAAGTTTCAAGTGAAGACAGTCACTTGATCAAGACTTTCTTGAGGGCAGACTGCATTCAAAGATGGATTGATGAAGGAGGTGGGGGAAGGGTATATAAAAGCTTTGTCTCTTCAACCCAGGTTGGGGCAAATCTGAAGCTTTACTGCTCACTATCATGTAAACTGACACCTTTTGTGTTCACCTTTCTCTGCTAATCCTATTTTGTTTTCTTGCCTGAATGGTGTTGCTCCTGAGAGCCCTTTCTAATAAAGTTTCTACCTATTAACCACCTTCTCAGAGTCTACTTCCCAGGAAAGCAGATCTGTACCAGTGATATTTAAGATAGTTTTAAGTGAAACTTGGACAGATATTTTAAAAAATTATTCAAGAGGCACTTGTGGCTCAAAGGAGTAGGACGCCGGCCCCATATGATGGAGGTGGTGGGTTCAAACCCAGCCCTGGCCAAAAACTACATAAAAATAAATAAATAAATAAATAAAAAATTAAAAATTTATTCTATTAGATTTTTATTGAAGTTTTAGAGTTGTCTTATAATTATAGTAGTATTGTATAAGGGGGAAGAGTCCAAGCCCTAAATTCAAGCCCAAGTTCTAGCATGCACTGCCTGTGTGATCTTGCATGTAATTCCGACGTTTAATTATGTTCATTTCTAACAGAGATATTAATAGAATATATCTCATAACGTTTCTATGAGAACTGAATCAATTAATATTTGGAAAGTGCTAAAAATAGTTCCTGGCACAGAGTACATTGTTATTGCTCATGGCAAGTGACACTGTGTTACAATAAAATGCTATTAAGCAAATAATTATACAGATGATAGAAAGTTATGCCCCAAACTGTGAAGGTAGTATAAAATGAACTGAAATTTGAAGAGCCTTTTTTGATAGAAATGTTGATGAAGAGTAGAATATATAAATGATTAAGAATATCAAAAGGAACACAAAGGTTGGATAATTTTAAATATATAGATATAGATGTGACTATAGATATATAAATAGATATCTACCCTTCCATAAGAAATCCTTTTTTAGAAAACTGGTATTCACTAAGCTACCAAAACTACTTAATCAATGAGTAATTTAGTTCCTATAAAATTAAAACTACTTGTTTCATAATTGCTTCACTTGGAAAAAATGGATTTCATGAGAAAAATAACTTTTCTTAATTTTTATTTCAGAACTACTTTTAATGACATATAATGGCAATAATGCACTAGATTTTGCTTCTTAAAAAACTGAAAAGTAGGAAATGATCATTGAGTTAACCTATTTTCATCTATACAAATAATGCTAATAATAACCTGTATTTCAATATAATTTTAATGTTTAGAAATATTTCCATATACACAACTTTATTTGTTCCCAAAATTTGCCTACTGAATAAAACTGATTTTCATTTTTTTATATGTGCAAAGTGAGTTTGGAAGAGTATAGCCCAAGCTAACACAGCTTATCCATGTTACAATCAAAACCAGAATATAGATTCTCTGACTACAAATCTAGTACTCAATCCCCACACCTTGGTTTTGTTCCTAAGGTTCTAAGGTCTAATTTTACATTTATGTGTAGATTTGTGAAATAGCACCTTATTCTCTAATTAAGAGAATATAATGTTAACCCTCCTCTTCTTTTTAAGTGTTATAGTCAGAAGACCTAGGAATATGTTACAGCTAAAATATTTTTTTTCTCAAAAGTTTAATATAGATTTTGCCTCAGTGACATTTGATTGCTTCTTATTAAAAGTGAAACAAAATCACTGCAAGTCTATTATAAATTTACCAGCTTGGCAGAACAATGTCCTCTGAGATCACAATTCACCTATACTCTTGTCTCATTTTTGGTTATTCGGCCTAATTAAATCTGTAGATAAGATTAAGCTTCAAAGTGAAGACATGGCAGGTTAAGATTCTTCACTGACAGGAGGATCCTCCCCACCCCCTTCCTGTCTAGTTCTTGTCACCAGTTTTCGAAGATAACAAAAGGAACAGTGAACTTGCTAAAAACAAAATGAAGTACTTAGCTTAGTACGAAAACTCATTCTAGGGAATAAAATTTCTAGAAAAATATATTTCCTTATACATTTCAAATGGGAAAAAATGGTATCAATGGCTAGAGGTCTAGTTTAGGTCAATATCTAAAAATACATACATATATATATGTATATATATATATAATTTTATTAAAGAACTTCATAAGTGTATAAAACAAAATTCTGAAAGACAGTAATATGAAGAAAGTTTATAGAAATAATTTTTCTCCTTGTCTTTTTGTCATACGTAGACCAAAATTTTGGTAGAGTCAAGTTGAAACTGAGATGGTAAACAGAATGGCTGCTATCATGGAATAAAGCAGTATTAGTCTGACTTCAGGAACATAAACTAGTCTAGTCAGCTGTCACTAGTTCTTCCCTTAATACCCAGAATTTAACTGAAATGAATGAAATGCATTGTCACATCATATGGTGAATTAGAGGGTACAAATTTAGGAGCTCCATGATGAATCAGTTCATTAGAGAGTAATATTTACAAAGGCGTATTTCATGGCCTGATACATATTTAAAAAATATATATTTTCCTCTATGTGTATATACACAGCCTTAGAGAAAAGAAAAACCCTGGGAAATCCTGATGTAAAGTAACATTTTTTAACCCAGTAGTTTCCAAATTCATTTCAGCATAGAACTTAAGTTGTTGGTTGTTTTTTTTTTTTTTTTTGTTTGGCTTTATTTTGTTTGTTTGTTTTATTTTTTACAACACACTTAGGTTAAAATTAATACACTGGTCAAGGACAAGATAATCTTTTCAGTTCTCAAATATTCACCAAGCAATTGTTCTATGTTAATATAGGAAGACTTAGTTTTAAGGGTGCAAATGCTTTTTATGGTATGTGATAGTATCCCTAGAGATAATTTTTACAATATGACCAATGGTACACCAGTGTCTCTAAAAATGCCAATAGAAATATAAGAAGCAAAGCTCCCATTTCTGTTGCACTATTAATGTCTATGTTCCCCAAATCAGGAGGAGAACCCCCTGGGACTAAGTTACATAGCATGTAAGAATATCACCGCAAACAAGTTTCTGGGAAATAAGTAAGTCCATTTGTAAATTTTACTGTATGTAGTAACAGGGAGAACATTTTATTTTATTTATTTTTTATTTATTTTATTATTATTATTATTATTATTATTATTTTTTTTTTTTTTTTTTTTGAGAAAGAGCCTCAAGCGGTTGCCTTAGGTAGAGTGTCATGGCATCACATCTCACAGCAACCTCCAACTCCTGGCTTAAGTGAGTCTCTTGCCTCAGCCTCCCAAGTAGCTAGGAATACAGGTGCCTGCCACAACACCTTGCTATTTTTTGGTTGTAGTTGTCATTGTTGTTTGGCAGGCTGGATTTGAACCTGCCAGCTCTGGTGTATGTGGCTGGCACCTTAGCTGCTTGAACTTCAGGTGCCGAGCCAGGGGAGCACATTTTAAACTGTCATATCCACTGGACAGGCAGGGCATGCACTGTTTATCTTAAAAAACAAGCCACAGCAGAAACTAGATAAAGCAATAAGGAAACCAGAAAAAAAAAAAAAAAAAAAGGCTTAAATTTGAAAACCATTTGAAGATGATAAGAACAATATAAAGTATAATTAATAAAATACATTTAATTTCTGTTTTTTAAGCTAAAATACTTAAAACTGGGATACAGATGTTGCTCTCTATGTTGCATAAAAAGTGCATTATGCATAATTACTGAATTATTTACAATAAAAGTACTGCTACTGGGAGCTTTTATTTTATCATGTAAATATGGACTTCATTAAAATTTATAAATACTGTTTCAAAATATTAAGGAAATGAATGGTAATTAAAGTTTAAATATTATAAAGATATGGTTCTCCACAAATTTGTCTATATGTTTGATGTCATTGCAAGCAAATTTTTTTGGGAACATTATTGAAACTTGATAAAAAGTTACTATAATTTTTTCTAGGAGGATAACTAGATAAGAAGAAATAAATGCTTTACAGACATTGGAGAGAATAAATCATGTGCAAAACGAAATAGCAACAGAATGATTATTATTATTCAACAAAAGATGAAAAAGTGGATAAATAAATGCAAGGGAAATCAGATTATCATTACATAAAAAAAAAGCAAAATATAAATGAATTAAAGAAGTAAATGAAAATCTTGGCTAACTACCCATGACTTCCTCCTAATTAAAAAAAAAAAGCAGAAGAAAAGAGATATAGAAGTTTCAATTGATTTCACAGTGTGGAAAGACATTGAAAGTGTAGAATTAACAGAAAAAAATTTAAATGGCTCATGTATTTAATGGATAAGTAAAATTTAGTGTAAGAAGTCAAATATAAAATTATTTGGCATTAAGGCAGTTTTTACTTTTTTGCTATCATAAACAATGCAATATCAAATATATTTGTGCACACAATAACAATATAGTGATTATTTCTTTAAGAGATCTCATGAAAATTGGCGTTACTGGGTCAAAAGGATGACAATTTCAAAGTTTCTATATATGTTACACAAATTACTTCCTAGAAACTATGAAGTACTTTATATTCCCAATTTTACGAAAGGAACATTAGCATTGGTAGTTTCATTTAAACAAACAAAACAAACAATAACACCCACAATTAAAGAATGATAAAATTTAGAAGGACATTGTTTAAATCAACATCTTTTTAATTATTCATTATACCAAACATTATTTTAAGCAATTCTTGACCATCTTTACTTCCTCTTTAATGAACTATTATTCATACAAAGAAGCAGAAAGCAAAGATTTTGAAGTGAGACACAAGAAGGTTCAGTTCTGTCATTAAGCAACTGATTTTTCTGACTTGCACTCTTTCTTAATTGAATAAGAATAATAACAACATCTATGCCATGGAGGCGTTGTATTAAATGACATGAATTAGTGAGATTTAGGATGCTAATATAAATTATTACAGTAAATATGAAAGAAAGTCATTAACTCATTTTTATTGAGGTATCAGTAGTGGTTACTGATTTCAATTAGTGTTTTTGTATAAATTATATTAAGATAATTCACATTTTATCACATTTACCATGACAAGTTTTTTTTTTTTTTTTTTTTTTTTTTTTTTTTAATTTATGAAGTTTATTTATTTTTTTATTTATTTTCAGTTTTTTGGTGGGGGTGGGTTTTAAACCGCCCCCACCACC
>CAUYPK010074998.1:0-10872 GCA_963574355.1 Loris lydekkerianus
TTTTTTTTTTTTGCAGTTTTTGGCCAGGGTTGGGTTTGAACCTGCTACCTCTGGCATATGGGGCTGGCGCCCTACCCCTTTGAGCCACAGGTGCTGCCCTAATAAGAGTCATTTTATAATGCTGTTTTTAAAAGCCTATGACATTATTTAGGAGAATATCAATAAATGGAGGTAAAGCCAGTGGGGGAGGGGATCCTCTGTCATCTTATTGAAGAACCTGAAGATATTTTCCTAGAATTTTGTAAGTTCAGCCAGGCTCAGTGGCTTGCACCTGTAATTTTAGCATTCTGGGAGGCTAAGGTGGGTGGATCACTTGAGCTCAGCATTTGAGCCCAGTCTGAGCAAGAGCAAGACCCTGTCTCTACTAAAAATAGAAAAATTAGCACAGCGTTGTGGCAGGCACCTTTACTACAGGTTCTGGGGAGGCTGAAGCAGGAGGATTGCTTGAGCCCAAGAGTTTGAAGTTGCTGTAAGCTATAATGACACCATAGCTCTCAACCCAGTGGCAACAGAGACTCTGTCCCTCCCCTAAAAATTGGCTTGACATTTTCTCCAGTCTTTATGCAATCCATTAGTATGAACTTCCAAGTTCTTTTTGGGGAGAAAGGAAGACTCTCATTTTCTTGCCCTGGGTAGTGTGGTGGCATGATAGCTCAAAGCAACCTCAAACTCTTGGACTTGAGCAATCCTCTTGCCTCAGCCTCCCAGGTAGCTGGGACTATAGGTACCTGCCACCACACCTAGCTAGGTTTTCTATTTTTAGTAGAGACGGAGTCTTGCTCTTGCTCGGGCTGGTCTCAAAATCCTGAGCTTAAGCAATCCACTGGCCTCAGCCAGAATGCTAGTGTTACAGGCATGAGCCACCATGCCAGGCCCATATTATGCTCTTTAAAGTGAAATAAGAAATCCAGTTTCTAAATAGTTACTAAAGGATGTCATATACCATGACATTCGTGTCCAATAATATAAATGAACATCCTTCAGTGTAGTTATTTTTTTCAAATTATTTTAGAGTTAGTGTTCCCTCCACTGAGGTAAATGCACATGAGTAAGAATAAAGAGAACTTACTATCTTAAGAGCAAGCAATGTGAAATAACACTTTCATCTATAAAGCACTGAGTTGTTGTTTTTTTTTTTAAATAAACTACTTGAAGTAAATTATTGTGATTCTATTTTTGAACATTTATATTTATATAAATTTATAGGCCAACCAAAGCCATCTCCCAAATGTCATAAATCCTACTGGGTTTATGAATTGCTTTCTATTAGTGCAGCAGAGCATTTCCTTTAAATGAAACTAGTTTTTATTTTCAATTATTACATTTAACAATTTTAAAGTAAAAATCAGTGATTTTACTTTTTTATTCTTTCGTTTAAAAGATGGAAATACTTTATAGTTTAAACAAGGAAAGTAAGTAGGAAAAACCAGAGGACTTTAATTTTTAAAATCATATTTATATAATTTTATAAAAATATTTATATATTTATAAAATATATATATATTTATATACATATTTATAAAAATATTTATAAAAATCATGAACAGGGAAGTGCCTGTGGCTCAGGGAGTAGGGTGCCAGCCCCATATACCAAGGGTGGTGGGTTCAAACCCAGCCCCAGCCAAACTGCAACAAAAAAATAGCCAGGCATTGTGGCAGGAACCTGTAGTCCCAGCTACTTAAGGAGGCTGAGATAAGAGAATCACGTAAGCCCAGGAGTTGGAGGTTGCTGTGACCTGTGATGCCATGGCACTCTACGGAGGGTAATAAAGTGAGACTCTGTCTCTTAAAAAAAAAAAAAAAAATCATGAACGGATCAGTTTAGGTTTACAAAAATATGAGATGCATTATTCACAGCCTCCCCAAACTAACAAAGTCTAGACTCATAGAACAGGCCCAGGGCAAATTCAAGGAGATCTATCTACTTCTGTATAGAGCTGCTCAGGAAAACAAGAGGGTCCTAATGGGACCCACCTCTCTGAAGAGGACTTTACCTCTTTGAACAGTGGTTCTCAACCTGTGGTTCTCAACTGTATTAAAGGGCCGCAGCATTAGGAAGGTTGAGAACCACTGTCTTTGAAGATAATTCTCAGTTCTCTCAATCAGCAGCAATCCCAGCAATGCAAACAGCTGAAGATAGTCCTGATGTGTGGACAATTCCAGAGTGTGGACATCCAATGTGAGCTCCCACAAGGAAGGAAGGATGGTAACCAATCAGGGTTACAATGATCATACTCCAGGAGTGTCTCTCATCCATAAATAACCAATTTTGGGAGGTGGTGACCAAAAACAGAGCTTCATCACTATGAGCAGTGGCTTTGAAAAACAGAAAAGGGTTTGTCTCTAATACTAAACCCAAAATACCCAGCATCAAATTCTGCAGGGACCCTCTGAGGGCTACTAAGCCTGGCGGTTGTGTGTCAGTGCTAAATTCACTTATAATAATTACTGACACTGATAGAGTTTCAAGATTGTAAAACTCAACCCATTTACTTGGTTTATTTAAACACTTTTGCATAATCAAGAAACATAAGAAGAAATTTCAAATTTCCTTATTTACAATATAAGCAGATCTTTGGAAAGTGTAGCCTCAAAGTTATTATCAGACCCATGTTAGAATCTGCACATTTCCTCCTTTTGGCCTGAATCTTCATATTGAAGGATGCATTTCAAAAACTTAGAGCTAAATATTAGCCTCTCTTCTAGAAAATAGTTGGGGGATGGTGGGAAGATAGCAATGAAATAATGAACGATTATATGAATAACTTCCATTATTGAGGATCTTTTAGGAGCAAAGCTCTGCAAGTCACTTTTTCAACATTCATGATTTCAAATCCCTATAAAAACCTCATAAAACAAGTGTTGTTACATTCATGTAATTCTCAAGACAAGAAAGAGAGAAATGAGTTGGTCAAGAAAACAAATCCAAGATTTGAACAGATGTGACGCCAAACTCCACATACTTTTCACTATTTGAAACTCTGTCTAGTTTTCTCTTGATAGAAAATAATTAGCATCATCATTACCTTAAAACTTGTATGTGTGCACAAATTAATACACATGTGAAAGGTGGATCAACAGGGCCCAGAGAGGAGACTGGGAGCAGAAAGGCTCAGGACAAGTTTACTGAAAGGGACAGAGACCTGCTGGGGCAGGGCTTAGTTGGTGTCTGTGCCTGGGGGGCAGTTAGAGACGCCTTTTATATGGACTTGTAGGGGGCGGGCAAATTCTACAGCTTGCTCAGAGGGCTTTGGTGAGTTAGAGTCCTTTGGTGGGCAATTTCTTCCGTGGCGGGGGAGGCTAACTAGGTCTTTTATATTCTTTGTTTTAGGAGGCAAGGAGGAGGAGGAGAAGTGGGGAAGGTTGGTGTGGGGCCACCGTAGGCCCCCCCAACAACACGTTTCTGTATGTATATGTAATAGAGAAACAAAGATGGGTAAAAGCTGAGAATACGCCAAGAAAAAGAGCAGCCTTCCCAACACCCCTCGTCCTTGTCCGGCACTGCATGAAATTCAACCTTATCCAGTCATGTTATAGTCAGAAAAATACTCCACCTCTCTGAAGTCCTGATCCTTCATCTGTAAAATAAAAGTAATGAGCAAGAATTCACTTCTCCTCAAAAATGGATTGGGGCATATTAAGCATGAAAGAGCCCTAATAGCGAAAGTTGGAATAATTTGAGCGATGAAATATGCCAGTACTGGGCAATAACCTATTTAATTTTTTAAATCCATGAATCCCCACTGATATAAATAATTGAATAAATACATAATACATAAGTGAAGGAAAGAAAAACAGCTCTTCCTTACAGGAGAATCCCAATAAAGGGGATTCCTTTAGAAAGAACGAGAGAAATACATAATCACAATTATGCAAACAATGCAGACCCCCCAGAGCAAAAATGGCTGCAGACAACTTCTGCTGAAAAATGCTAAAATCAGTAGGTGAAGGTTTGAGAAGACGTAGATTATTAGCATACTCTTACAGTATCTTACCCAAGATATTTATCAATTACAAGAGGAAAAATAGCAACTTTACAGTGGAGAAACTCAGAAGACAGATCCTTAACAAAGTGATCAAAGTTAACATTATCAGTAATAAGATACACCAACATCCTGCAATCCCTGATGTGGCCTTAATGAGTCAGACACAGTACCACTTTTGTAGTAGTCTTGCCCCAAATAGGCAACCTTGCTCTAATCATGAGAAAATTTAGACAAACCCACACTAAGACATTCTATAAAATAATTTGTCAGTACTCATCAAGTGTCAAAGTCATTAAAAAAAAAAAAAAAAGCAGGAAAGGGAAACTATCACAGATTAGAGGATACTAAGGGGTAACCTGGGAGACTACAACTCAGTGCAACATAGAATACTGGCTTGGATCCTAGAACAGACAAAAGATATTGGGGCTGAGAGCCGGTAAAATAGCAAATCGCTGGTTTTGATAATTGCACCATGATTACAGAAGTTATTAACATTAGGAAATGTGTTTAGGGGCAAATAGGTTACAATTAAAGATGAAGCATTTAGGTTCCTAAATCACATCCCACACTTCTCTACCTGAGTCTTTTATTACATACTTCCCTGTAACTGAAATGTCCTTGTTCCACTCCACGTGGCTAAATCTTTCTAGTATTTCAAGTTCAAAGATAATGCCAGCCCCACCATTGTCCCTGTGATCAGAGTCTCTCTTCTGTTAATTCCCACAGCATTTTAACCCATGACATTTTCCACATTCCTCAGTGTATTTTAGCCTTTGATATAAATGACTCATTATTTCTACCAGACAAGTGCATTAAATATGATATTACCTCTGTTACCCTACACTTGTATCTGACACAGAGCTGGGGCTGGTAATGGATTTTGGAAAGACCCTTGATTACTACTGCCTTTGTGAACTTCAAGTTTATTAGTAACCAATAAATAATCCAGAATGGCAATTTATTCATATGCATTGAGAACTAGACTGCCAACAATGAGTTCATGTCAGTTTAGCTACCATATTTTTTCCTGTGAGAAGAGGCACACATGGAAAGCTAAAATGGAGTCAGAAGGTTGGCAAAGAGAAAGAGTGGGGTGATTTTCATGAATAATAGCAACAAACTAAGCAGCTTGATCATGAAAGTACATCCACCACCAGGGCCAGACTACCCTGTTCTCAGGTGTGGGCATTGTCTTTGCTCAGTACTCCACAATCACCAACAAATTTTTCCTTTTTTGGTTCTATTTGTCTGTTTCTACACTAAGCATTCTCTCTTTTTTGAAGTTTTCAGCCCTGGAGAGATTTTAAAAATCCTGATATCTGGGCCATACCCCAAATCAATTACAACAGACTTTTTGGAGGTGGTCCTCAGGCCTAAGACCTCCAGGTGACTTTAATGTGCAACAAAAGTTGAGAACTAGTTTTCATATGATTTTTGTTTCACTGCATTAATATCACTGAGCAGAAAACAGACAAATCCAACATTTCCTGCTGTTTGCCCTGTTATATGTGTTCTCCACCAGCATCACCTACTAATAAAGATATGTGATCTCACCTATCACATTTAAAGCTGGTTATTAATTGTGGCAACTAATTTAAAGCTCAGGTTTCCAGAAATGCCTTACCTCCCAAATGGGAGACCTTCAGGCAGCATCTCACAGAACTTTAGTACAGTAACTTGTTAGGAGTACCAGCAATATAAGGTAGGAAAAAATAATTCTGATATATTTGACAGGTGGAGAGATTCTATATCTTACCTTTACCATCAGTATTTGAGAGAAATAAGGTGAAGGCAGCTGGAAGCAAGTACTAAAGAATTTGAAAAAGAAAAAAGAGAGAAGTAAAGAAAGAGAAAGAAAGAGGGAAGGAAGGGAAAGAGTGCAGGAAGGAAGAAAGGGAGGAAGGGAGGGAGGAAGGGAAAGGAAGTCCTGAGGGTTAACTTCTTTGTAGTTCAGTATATGGGTCCATGATGTAACAAAAAAAATGAATCAGAAAAAGAACAATTCCGCATGTTGAGAGCCTGAGATGGTACATATAATGTTTATGTGCTGAGTATTACATGAAATAAAAATGTTATGAGAGTTGGGAAGGTTGGGGTCAGGAGTGATTGCCAGCCAGGAGATTATGGAAGCCTTAGTTTATGGGAGAATAGCACTGTTTATTGGAACTTTTGATCCTGGGAAAAGAGGTGGCATTTAAGTTGAGCCTGAGAGGCTAGGTAAGATTTGTGAGGGTAGGAGGAAGGGCATTCTGGAAGGAAGCGAAAATGAAAAGGTGTGGAGCCCTGGAGGATGCCCAGGGAATAGCCAAGTAGTTCCTTTTTCTCCTAGTGTGGAAGAGAACAGAAGATGCCAATATTTGACATATTCCTCCAGGGGGTGGTCTGGGAACTATTCCCCATTAAAGATTTAATTAGATCTTAACCAGAAATTGTGAGAGTTCGGTTGTTTGCTTTTTTACCTTTATAATCGGATGTGATATGTCCAAACGGTTGAGTAGTAGATGCAGAGGCCTCACCAATCCACTTATGTATTTCAGTCTTGAAAGGCCCCAAGTTAAATTACAGAAGAGGGAACTTGAACATAAGAAGTTCACCCTTTTAATGGTGATAGCATTTTCCTGTAAGGTGGCAAGTTTGGTCATCTGCCATTTCCCATATTATTATTTTACTTTAATAAAAGGAGGATAACACCAGGCCTGTGCAATTTAAGAGTAAATGTGGGTCTGAAGATGAGAAATATGTCTGCTGCTAAGAAAAGAGCAGTCTGTAACCAGGCATTGTGGTGGGCACCTGTAGTCCCAACTGGAGGCAAGAGAATCACTTAAGCCCAACAGTTTGAGGTTGCTGTGAGCTGTGACACCACAGCACTCTACCGAGGGCGACATACTGAGACTATGTCTCAAAAAAGGAAAAAAAAAGAAAGGAGCAGTCTGCGTACGTCATTCCTCAGGAGTCAGAGAAGTGGCAGCAACAGCTCTGCTAAAAGCAGAGCCCAGGAAGCCCCCCCCCCCCAGCTGTCACCATGGCAACGCCCCCTTGTGATAGAACAGCTACCTCAGCCTATGGAAACCACCCATCATTTAAAATATGACACAGAGGACTCAGATTAGATACCATGCAACAAATAATATTCTTATAGAAATGCCCTCAGGACATAATTAGGACAAGTAGACTGAATTTGAATATAGATTGTGAATTTGATGGGTGATTCTCAAACTTCCTTGTGCTTAGACTCACCTGGCTGACTCCTCAAAATACAAATTGCTGGACTCTACTCCTAGAATTTCTGATTTGGTATCGCTTGGGTAGAGGCCAAGAATTTGTATTTCTAACTAATTCCAAAGGGATATTAATGCTACTGGCCTCAGATCACACTTGAAGAACCACTGGTATACACATTATAGCAGTGTTCATTTCCTGATTTGATCATTGTACTGTGGTTATGTAAGAGAACAAACATCCTTGACTTTAGAAAATACAGTAGTATCTAGGAAGCATCTAGCATTGTAATTTACTCTCAAATGGTTCAGAAGAGACAGAGAGAGATAGAGAAAGAAAGGAGAAAAGTAGATAGAGAAATAAATAGAATAATTATACAAATGGGGGAAAATGATAGTAATTGGGGAATTTGGATGAAATGTACATGGGAGTTCACTATATTATTCTTGTAAATTTTCTGGTACTTTAAAATTACATTAAAATTTAAAAATTTTTAATTAATGCTGGGAAAGAAAGTTATAATAACATATCATCTAATATGGTAGCCACTAGCTATATTTGGTTATTAAAATTTAAATGAATTAAAATTAAAATGTAACATCCCACTCCTCAGTTATACTAGCCATACTTCTAGTGCTAAAGAGCCGTGTGTGACTAGTGACTACTGCGTTAGACAGCACATATATAAACCGTTTCCATAAGCACAGAAAGGTCTATTAGAGAGTACTGACTACAGTTTAAAATATTATAAGGCCTGGAAGGAATCTTTGAAAAATTGATTATGGCAAAAGCAGCAGTAAAAGTAGCAGTAATATTTATAAGCAGAAGAGTCAGTTTTTTCTAAAATAATAAATTTATTAACAAAAAGGTCTAACAACAAAAGTGATTAAATTATAGCAGGTGAAGCACAGTGTAGCCACATATGCAACTTTCTGTAGTTTTGCATGGATTAGTGACATATTTGCCACAGCAGCTGTTCACCATTAGTGTTCTGTACACACACGTCATCATCTTACTAACTTTCTTAACAATTCATTGTATGAAGGAGAAGCAGACATCCAAGCAAGTTGATTCTTTCCCCAGCCCCTATTCCCCACTTTCCTCCAAGTAGAGCAGGATCAAGACGTGGATCAGGGAATACCCAGCAAGGCTGAACTGGGGAGGGTGATCTGAAGGGAATAGCTAAGACATGGAATATTTCAAACTCATTCAGATATTTTAATTTGGCTATTGGATTTATTCGGGGTTATACACCAGCTAAGGTATAAAGCAGGCAAGATTGTTTTCTGTTGGTATTCCTATTCTTTTCCTCTTCCTATCTCTTCTGTCTCTGAAATATATTCACCCTCAGGTTGTATCTGGTTGTCAAAAGTTTCTGACCCAAACAGGACTGCCTTCTATTCTAAAGAGCATCTTCTGTTTTCCTAGTATTATTTTTAGGGGCTTCCTCAATACCCAAGTGATGAGCAGACTAAATTCATCCTATGGTGTGAATAGTATCAAATTCTCCCAAGATGCATTTGACTAACCCTAGCTTCCAGAATATGCTGGGACATACCTTCTGAGTAAGGTCATCTCTGGGCATTCTCTACCTGAGCCAGCACCTGTGACCTCCTCTACCTAACCTCTCAGGAGTGAGCACAAAGACCCTTACTATAGCTATACATTGTCAATTTCCCCTCTTGCACCTTTCCAAGCGGTTTCACACTTACTTGAAGCTCAGTAAAACACACAACTATTACTTGGAGACCACATATAATGGTAGGGAAAATTGCAAATACTTGAAACTCTAAATCGCAATTTGATAAATGTAAAGGATTTCTGTGGGGAAAATAAGGCATATTTCCATTTCCAAATTTCTACTGGAGAAAATAAATCATAGAGCTGGAATTCAAAAATCAGAGATGTATCTCTACTCTACCCAAGCCTCTGTTATGGCATTTAAATGTCCATCTAAGCATTAGACCATTGAAGGAGATCTGTCTGTCCCCCACCAAAAAATTGTTGAAGCATTCTTCTGCAGCAATTCCTCCTTATAATATATTAATTTTGACTAAGTTTGTTAAAGGAGGGAAAACCCTTTCTTAGAAACGTGTTTTCAATTACCTGCAAATAATCGTTTTTAGCTGTAAGATGTGAGATCTTTAAAGTTCATTCAACTTCTGGTTTGATAGTTGCACTTTTCAGATATCTCCCTACAAAAGGCTTTTCACATGCAATAGATTTTTAAAGACTGCCAAGAGAGAAGAGGAGTCTCACCTCACAGTATTCTGTGATAATGCAGAAATTATCTTGCTCCACAAAGCTTGCATGGAACTTGACAATAGCTGGGTGGTCCAGCTTGGAGAGTAGCTGGGCTTCTAAATTGGCTTGCACAGTCTCATTTGGGTTTAGCGCTCCAACAGAGATTTCCTTCAGAACCTTTCTGCAGCCGGGGAAAAAAAGTTTAAATCTATTTAGACACATTTAACAGATGTGAACAGGTGGTAATTAATACCCAGATTGGGACCTACTCATAGGTCTGGTATTGTTTCCCTGTGGGCCCTGGGCCCAGGACACGGCTTCCTCAAGGCCTCTTGTCTTCCACATCTGTGCAACCTATAGTTTTGTAGAGAGCAGACACAAAGTTAACACTGAGCAATATTCTGTAATTGTCCTTCCTCTGTTTCTCTAGATCAGTGGTTCGCAACCTTCCTAATGCTGCAACCCTCTAATGCAGTTCCTGTGGTTGGCAACCCAAAGGTTGAGAACTGCTGCTCTAGATGTTTTGGCTTCTCTTGATCTCTCTCACAGTGTCTATTTCTTTCACTCTTGCTGTGCATTCTGTCACTTTATCTCTTTTCCTCTGTTTCTCTCTGAGTTTCCATTTTTCTTTCTATTCCTATCTTGGTGTCTATCTGTCTCCCAGTATCTGCCTGTGCTTCTCTATATATATCTACATAAATTCTTATATAAAAATATCTCTACATATTTATATATAAAATCCATCACTCGGTCTCTCCATATCTGTCCTACTATCTCTTTGCCTATTTCTTTCCTTCTTTATCTCTCTCTGCCTCTGCATGTGTACATTTGTGTATTTTTATGTATTGACACACATGCATGCATTTCTCTCACTCTGTCAGCTCTAAAATTTTCCACATCTATCAGTTTAAAATCAATAGGACCAATACCTATTTTTTCCTTAAAACTAACCAGGGCATATCATACTTTATTACTACCAATATTTAGTAGAAAAAAAAATTAACTAAAAACAATGAAGAGGTATTTAGCATCTCTCATATCTATGCATGGAAGGACTCACTAAATCCCCAAATCTTTAGTTTAAAAAGTATGAGAGTTTTTGTAGGAGTGCTTGGGTCTGGGTGCTGGAGCTTAAAAGCCAAACGTCTTCACTTAACTCCTTCAGGTGAGACAATCTTTTGAAAACAATTCCTGATCATCAGCCAGGAAAACCTTTGAATGGGATGAAGATTCTCGATGTTGGCTGTGGTGGTGGATTGTTAACTGAAAGGCTCCCATCCACAAGGAGAGTTAAAGGACAAAAATTTAGCAAGTAACCTGGTGGATTTGAGCTGCACCAAGAGAGAAGGCTGAAGAACGCACATCAACCCCGCTGAGGTGAGCTGCGACCACAAGGATACAAACAAAAGGTACAAAATCCATC
>CAUYPK010074999.1:0-20626 GCA_963574355.1 Loris lydekkerianus
AAATGTCTTGGCACGGTAACTGGGAAAATGCCAGGAAGGTTATGTTAACTATTGTGATGAAAATGTGTCAAATGGTCTGTGAAGCTAGTGTATGATGCCCCATGATCATATCAATGTATGCAGCTATGATTTAATAAAAAAGAAAAAAAAAAGAAAAAGAAATTTGTCTACAAGCAAACAGCTAGGAAGGGGTGGAGTCACTTCAAATCCAAGTCTACTTGACTGTAAAGTCCATACTCACTTCTTAACCTTCGGAATGAAAAACAGCCACTAGTGGCATTCAGAGTAGCCATCAACGTCTCCCAGGGTAGAAAGAAATTATAATGTGTTGTCAGGCTCCCATGATACTGAAGGTATATACACCAAAATTAACACCCAGCCTTCTCTCTGGGTCTGAAGACCAGGATTATTCACCAACACGATATTCAGCAATTTCCAACCACAGAACCCACAACAAAGATGACTTGAGTTGATGCCTGGCTTATTATTTTATTTTTTTAATTTCAAATTAATGTGAGGGTACTAGTGATTTGTTTATATTGTTCGCATTTGTTAGGTAAAGTCCAAGTTGCAGTTGAGACCTTCTCCCAGGAGCCACATACACTTCCGTTGTACCCTTTAGGTGAGAACTTACCTAAGGAGGTAAGGAGTCCTCCCTCCTTCCTCCCCCTTCCCACTTGAATTTAATTGTGTTTTTCTCTTGTGTGGGTATGTAGTTGTTCATCTGCTGGTTTCAAATTAGTATTGGTAAAGCAAGTAACCAGTGTACTCAATACTAACATGATGCCTGGCTCATTACAATAAGTCTTCTGTGAGATAAGTAGGAGATGGAGAAATTATCATGGGTCTCAGCGTCCAACAAAGGGAAGCTAATTCACACCTATTCTATGGGGGAAAAAATGTAAGGGGCTTTGTACCTGAATAGCACCCTCCCACTCTTTGAAGAACTAAGTTTGAATTCAAAGGCTAACAGCTAACCTAAAGATGCAAATGTATTATTTACCATTTTAGGCCAAAAAACAAACTAGGAACTAGGTATTGCTCACTTTCCATTTCCTGAAGAGCAAATGAACAAGGAACAAGGAAGCCTCCATACTACGAACACTCATGCAACAATGAGTAACAATTTGTCCTTTATTTTGATGGCAGACAACCCAAGTTTGAGAGAGCTCTGTAAATACTGAGATTGCAAAGGGGCTTGAAGATGTTCTTTCATACCATACAAGGCCGGACAATTAATTTGGCAGACTCATCCTAGAAAAATTGCTACACACCTCATTGGAGTCAACCAAAAGGCCACATGTGGCCCTAAGGCTGCAGGTCCCTCTCCCCTGCTCTGGTTATCACCTCAGAGCAATGAGGGCTTCCCTGAGAAAGTGCCACAGCCTCTGCCAAGAGCCTGTGGGGACTCCTCTTTTGGAAGTTCATTTTCTAATTGTGACCAGGCAAATATCTGCACATTGTAGTTAGCAAAGACATCCAGTGGAGACCTTTAAAGGAAGAGAAGCAGGAAGGAAGAAACACAGCAGAGTAAACGTGAAAAAGAACAAGAGGATCCCAGAGACAGGTACTGGAGTGCTGTTAAAATCTGATTTCAGTGGCAGCTTTGCTGCAAACACAATTATAAATATGTTTAAGGTGTGGAGGGACTGCAGTCTCCTTGGTGTGGTGAATCCGTAAAGTGGAACCAAATTTGCAGCCCCTCATTTATTAAGGTCTGAGAAGATCTAGTTGCCTCAATCCCAATTAAAAGAATGTCTGAAAGATCTCAGGAATATGGAACCCTGGGTCTCAGCGCCCATGGGCTGTCTCTGCAGCCAGCACCTGAGCTGGGCCTCGCCTGTGGGCGTGAGAGTGGGCTGTGCAGTGTTAAGCATGAGCAAGTTGTCTTTTTGCTTCCAACTCTTGCCCTTTCTGGATACTTGGAGAAGAGCCATCTTGCCTTCCCCAGAGGAATGATGTAGCTACAGAGGCTGTTATCCTGCTGCTAAATGCTTGCTGTTAAATATTACACTGGTCCAGCAAAATAGCTGTCTCGTCACACACGCACTGGCAATGGGGACAAGGACCCACATCTGCATTGGGGCCCACACCTGTGTCCTGGCAGGGATTTAAGAAAAGACATTCTCTTTTCTGGATGGACAGCCACATATTCCTTACATTTCAAATGTATTTCTGTAGGGATGGCTGCTCTCGATTCTCACAGATTTCACAGCGGCCTTCAGCCTGAGGTGGTTTATGCAGAAGACAAAAGAATAGCTGCTTGGCAGATAATACTCTTCAGGCCTTAGGGAGGGCGCTCAGCTGGAAATCGGAAGTGCTTTTCCAGCAATTATTTGATCCTTCCTGGGAACTTGCTCTTTGGAACAATCTCCCTGTCTGGGCGGAGCACATGGTCCCAGCATTATCAGTAGCCAGACATGTGGCTTTGGAAAAATCACCTTTTACTTCACTTCGGTTTTCTCATTTGCCTGGTGGGAACAATTATCTCTCCCCTGCTTAATTCATAAGATTTTCGTGGGGATAAAACAAAGTAGTATGTGTGAAGGTATTTAGAAAATATAAAAAGCTAATTTATTGTTAGGTGATATTTGTATGATGTTTTCCGGTTTTTCTTCCTTTCCTTGCCTGGTTTATATCATTAGTGGGATGTTTTCATTTTCTTTCTTAGACCTGGGTAGGAATTCCCTCATGCAGAGGAACAGAGGTAGAGAGTGTCACGTGGGCGAAGAATAGCCTCACATTCTCCTTACCCCTTGGACAAACAAAGTAAGAGCAAGACCAGAATACTGTAACATCATCCCAGAAAAGCTGCTTTCGGTGGAGTGACAGAACATTCTAGACTTTATTTGTGTTCTCATCAATGTCCCATAAAGAAGGCTACTGCTGCAATGCTGCACGAATGAATACATCTGTCCACCCATCCACCCACCCACTGACTCTCCCTGTTGCAGGAAAACAAGGCCCGATGGAGAGAAAGAAACACCTAAAAACCTGTGTTTAAAAGAGGAAAGGCTTTATTTCAGTTGGGGGAGGCAAGGTGGACTAAAATCCAAAAACAGCTGAGCTCCCTAACCAGCTCTGTCCTGTCCTTTTATGGGACTCATGAGTAGACAAAGGAATTACCATGTCGACCTCACTGGTGATTTTAAAACATGCCCGGGAAAGTGCACACATGTGCTCAGGAAGGCAGGCATGGGACTACAGAAGTGGAAGCAAGCATCAGTTTCAAGGTCCCAGGAGCTAAGTTTCTATAAATTCTGAAGAGCTGAGTCACCACAGGGAGGACTTTGCAGGAGTGTCCTTGGGCTTCTCTGAGAAGCTTTTTGTTCTTCCAAACCTTACTTTTCCTGGGTATCCTCTCTCAAGCCACTCACCATTCATGGGCCAGCTATGTACCTGAGCAGTGTGTATGAAATGTAAAGATGAAATGCCACCGCCATGACTGAAGAGCGTGCAGTCCCTGGGAGACAGTGACGAGGGCAGGACTTGTTCTGCTCCAATGTGGTAAGGGGCGTGCCTGGAGAGCACACAGGGTGCTCTGGGAGCTCAGACATGGGGCCACTCCTAGCCCAAGGAAGCTGGGACAAGTTCTCTGAGAACACTCATCTGAGCTGCAGGAAAGACAGGAAGAGGAGGGGCTGGGCTAAGTGCTCCCAGGCAAGGAGCAGCTCTCAGTCAGGCACAAACTCAGCACACAGCAAGAAGCTTTCAAGAGAGCAGCAGCCTTGCTTAGTGTGACGAACCCAAGAATACGAGGTCAGACAATTAAATGCATGAATTCGTCCTAGAAAAAGTGCTCCATACCTCATTACTGAATATCACTATGGTCACCTTCCAAGTACTCCCCTGGGGACGCTGTGCACTGATGCCTGCACCTAGACCACCCTTCAGAACAATTTTGGAACTCATTCTGGAATGGCCATTAGAGGTGTCGTCATACAAATGTCTAACAATTAAGTTCGCGAACTCATCCCAGAAGAGTTTCGCCTAAGAGTTTGAAGGATGGACGTAGGTTATAGATCTCCAAGTGGAGTACTTCAAAGGGGCCACAGTGATATTCCACACTGAGGTGCATAGTAGCACTTTTTCTTTTTTGAGACAGAGCCTCAAGCTGTCACCCTGGGTAGAGGGCTGTGGTGTCACAGCACACAGCAACCTCCAACTCTTGGCCTGAAGCAATCCTCTTGCCTCAGCCACCCAAGTAGCTGGAACTATAGGCGCCCACCACAATGCCCGGCTATTTTTTGGTTGTCATTGTTTGGCGGGCCCGGGCTGGATTCCAACCTGCCAGCTCCAGTGTATGTGGCTGGAGCCCTAGCCGCTTGAGCTACAGACGCCAAGCCAGTAGCACTTTTTCTAGGGTGAGTTCGTGAACTTAATTGTCTGATCTCGTAAGTGAAAACAGGCCAGAGATTAGGGAGGCCCTACCTGGGAAAGAGGAAGCAGGCACTGAGGTTTCTGAGCAAGAGTGTGCATTACTTAACGGCAGGAGTGTGGTCTGGAGTGAGAAGGTAAGGGAGCAAGTACAGGACTGAAAACTTAACATCCGTATTCAAAACACTGCCTGCTTTATAAAAAATTCTTGTTTAAGAACATCTTCTTCCAAATTCTAAATTAATACAATTAATAATAAATTGGGGAGACAATACATATATACCTTCCAAAAAATATTCCTCAAGTAAGAAGTTTCCCTGCACTTATAAAACGTTGATTTCCCACTAGGATGATCCCGTGGGAAAGGATGGCACTCTGTTCCTCAAATGTGGCTGCAGCACCAGGAAGAGTCCAAAAGGAACTGGACCTGATGCCCAATCAGCACCTGCTAGAAAAAGGGCCTGATGAGCTGTTACCTGGTAGCTATCATTGATGAAAATATCTCACAAATACAAGAGAATTTCCAATAATTTGGGGAGATTTAGCAAGGAATTTGGATATTTCAGCTAGTTTCCCCTTTCATCGTCCTCCCCTCTCCCTTCCCTTCCATCCTTTCTTCCCTCCTCTTTTCATCTTCTTCTTTTCCTCTTTTTTTTTCTTTTTTTTTTTTGCAGTTTTTGGCCGGGGCTGGGTTTGAACCCGCCGCCTCCGGCATATGGAGCTGGTGCCCTACCCCTTTGAGCCACAGGCGCCGCCCCTTTTCCTCTCTTTTTTAAAGTTTAATTTATAAACAGTGCAACATAGAGACCTTATATTTACAGTTCAGTGAGTTCTGACAAAACGTACACACGTGTGTAAACAAAACCCGCATGAAGATATCAAATATTTTCATCATCCGAGAAAGAGTCACTGGTGCCCCTTTGCAATTAATCCCATCCCAGGCAAATACAATTGTGCTTTCTGCCACAGAAGATTTGTTTTCTCTGGTCCAGGACTTCATACAAATGCAATCATACAGTATGGGCTCTTTGTGCCTACTTATTTTACAGGGCATAATGTTTTGGACGCCTATCTGTACATTGTGCATTCAGTAGCTTAGTATTGCTGAGCACAGTAGTAGTTTTTATTGTTTTATCCGCTATGGCAGCTTTTATCGTTAGCAGGATTCTTCGTTGTGAATATACCACTATTTGGTAGGTTTTTAATACCCACGGCAAAACAAAAAAGAACAGTATGGTGCAAAGGTTCTGGTGAAGTCCCAACTGTTCTCTATGCTAATAGGCATTGGTTTTATGATTAGGTTTCATCTTCAGAATTCTCTAAATTCTGGGGCTAAAACATCAGGTAAAGAAGGACAAATAAGATGTAGAGCCTACCCCTTGCACTGTTTAGGGGCTGTATGTTCGGATCACAGGAGCAGATGGAAAATGAGGCTCAAAAGAGAGATGCCTGAAATAGTAAAATACCCTAAAATAGTCTTTAAAAGTTAAAATGTGGCGGCACCTGTGGCTCAAAGGAGTAGGGTGCCGGCCCCATATGCCAGAGGTGGCGGGTTCGAACACAGCCCTGGTCAAAAACTGCAAAAAAAGAAAAAAAAAAATTAAAATGTGTACATAGAGGCCTGTACGTGGCCTAGAGTTCTAAATTGCTTTTCCCCTGTAACAATCAATATACTCTGTAGCCGGTAGACTAAGGGAGTTCAGCAGAGAAAGGAAGTGATTCAGAAGTATTTTCAATTTCTTGTGAGAGAATTGCACTCACGAGTGCCAAGTGACCACATGGTCTGATTTTATTGTGTTCATCCAAGAGATGGTACCTGGAAGCTTCCAGTAAAGTCGATGAGCATGACCTAAAAAAGGTCGACTGAGCAGGGCCAAGAGGCAAGTCGGGGACAGAAGGGGAATAATTCAAGTCTTATTTGTATTTTAAAAACTCAACTTCCTTACTCTGGGGAACTGTTTAAAGCAGTATCACAAAGGATTCTAAATGACATGCAACAAGCTTACTCCGTCTTCTCTCGTACGGCAGTCACCATTTACTATGAAAACCAGCCACGAACGTGTTCTGATAACTTGAGACACATTATTTGGGTCAGCTCCTCCCTCTGACATCACCCCACTGCCTATCCTTTGAAACAGTCATTTTGACCCTCACATTTCCGTTATAATTGGAAACAATATTGGTTCATACTGTTGTGCTAAAGACACAATGGAGACAAAAAGCTCTGAGCTCTGGAGGGAGCCTGATTTGACTCCAAGAATCACATGGATAATGCTCCCCGCTAACAAAGCTGGCAGATTTCCTTTCCATTTTCAGACTGGATTCATCCACTTGTTCTCTATCTTTCTGAAGCCCATTTGCTGTCTGTCAGTGCCAACTGCGCTTCAGATACAGTGCTTCCTGCTCATTCTCACAAGTCCCTGAGGTAGGCACTATTATTATTCCAACTTCAGAGAGGAGGAAAATAAAACGTAGCTCAGCTTCTGCTGCTGTTCATTACTATTCTGCGCGTTGCCTTTTCTCGGCGGCCTGGGAGTGGAGGCTGCGAGTGGAGAAAGATGCTGTGTGAACAGATAGGGAGCAAAATGACTTTCCTCTTTGATTTCCCTCCTCGCGTATTTTAACATCATATCCTGCTATTGGGTCAAAGCAAGAGATATCACCGTTGAGACCTAAGCTACAGCTGAAGTTCTAGAGCTAATTCCTAGAAGATCGTTCATTAGACTGACTTGGGATATAGGCCTTGGAATACATATTCATTCTGATAGCAGTCGCAGTATAAGACATCTCATAAATAAAAGCCATTTAGAACATTATCCACAGGAAACAGCTGCAGCTGGTAAGGGAACTTCTGACATTAAGGAAATGCAGGACTTCTTGGAATGAGAGGAAGGCAGGAAGACTATATCACATAGTAACACTATCTTGGGAGCCGGGACTGTGTTTTCAATAGATACATTCATTTTACAGAGTTCCTACCTGCTCACCTCTTTGGGTTTTCAAGAGACAAGCATGGCAGATCAAGAGCAAAAATTCAAAGAAATGTGAGCCAGTACTCAAAGACATTTATGATTTCAAGGGTTAGGGACCTGTGGTCTGAGGTACAGGTTGGCCCTGTTCAGCCATACAGACCTGCCCTGTCTACTCTGATTCAGTAAGCACTAACCGTGGGTGACTGGTCCAAACTGAGATGTGATATAGGCATAAAGCAGTGTTTTTCAACCTTTTTTAAAAATCTCACAGCACACTTGAACCTATAGTTAAACTTCCACAGCACATTTAAATTAGGTCGGTCAAAAGAAGTGGAAAAAAAAAAAAAAAAAAGGACTATCCTTACTGAGCTTTGAACTTCTTTTGAAAATAATTTAATTGATGATCTTTAAAAATTTTTGCATCCCACCAAAAATCCTTTCACCACACACTAGTGTGCCATGAGGCAAGTCACTGGTGTAAGGCATATAACCAGATTTCAAAGACTTCGTATAAAAAAGTATACAAAATATCTCATTAATCAATTTTAAAATATGATTATATGTTGAAATTGTAATGTTTTGAATATGCTATCTTAAATAAAAAATACCATTAATATTACTTTCATCTCCTTCTTTTTGCCTTTTTTTTCTTTTTTTGTAGTTTTTGGCCGGGGCCGGGTTTGAACCCGCCACCTTGGGTACATGGGGCCTGCGCCCTACTCCTTTGAGCCACAATTGCTGCCCTTCTTTTTGCTTTTTTAATGTGGCTACTAAGTCATTTAAAATCACCTATGTTCCCATGATTGCATTAATATACACAGCTATGATTTAATAAAAAAATAAAAATAAAAATAAAATCACCTATGTTGCCTGCATTTGTGGTTTGCATTATATCTATGAGATACTGCTGTTATAAGAAACTCAGTCGTGGAAAAGATTAACCCAAGTTGAAGACTTGGGGCATTTATTTAAAGTGGTGAGCCGCTTGCAGTGGAATATGCTCTGTAGGAGGCGAATAAGACGATTTAACGGAAACATTCATGTTGTTATTCTGCCCCGATCTTAGGTAAACCCCTCACCCTCCCTGGGCTCCCGTAATAGTTGGTCCAGACAGTCCTGAACTTTCTTCCAGTGGTGACATTTGGCTCTGTGGCAAATTCCTAAGAACAGATAACTAATGGGTGAAGATGGGTTTTATAAAACTCTACTATTTGTTTAATACACATTATTTGCTCCTAATGTTGTCTGCTGATCTCTCATATGTGACATGCCTTTGGTTAAGTCTAAAATTTAATGGCAATGAAAATCATGTTTATGATACACAGACTGGGCTCCCCTAAGGAAAGGACGATGCTTGCTCTGTGCACCCCAGCAAGAGGGTTTTATATGACAAGACTATTCTTCTAAAAAGGAAATAATTAAGAGTTCCTTAATAGCCCCCCAAAGCTTATTCAAGCATGAATTCAAAATGTTTTAACATATTCTCCCCTGAGAAGGGGGAAACATAACCAGTTACTCTTTCAGTTCAGGTTCTACCCCGTTTCCATTCATTTTCAGGGCATCTGATTATCTGCCGGAAGCATCACCCAGGCAAATTATATATTTTCTACATGATTGTGGAATTTCTCCTTTTTTTCCTTAAAAGATAACAAATTTAAATTTAGATAATACAATTATAATAGGGTAAAATCTGCAGCATAGTACTAGATAAACAGCATTCATATATCTTTATCTAGTATCTTAACATATTTACAATCATAATAGAAGTTATAATATAAACTTAAATATTATTAATTATATTAAAATTACATAAACATGTATTTTATAAATATATAAAAGTAGAAGTTATGAAATAAATATTTTAAGTAAATGTTGGTCATAACCTGTGTGTAGAAAAAAATAGAATTGAGAAATTATGGAGATAAATGTCCCACATGGTAGAAACCTTAAGTACAGTGTGACAGGTGCATACAGCTGCTACTGATGTGCGTGTCCATTCTGAAGGAGCCCGGGTCTTCATTTACTTAACTCCAGATCCCTTTCCTTGTGACTTTCTATAACATGACATAATATTACTAATACTGATAAGTTTTAACCACACTAGGGGTAACTAAAAAACTACCTTCTGAGAAAAAACGTCTTAGGGATATTGGCTCTTCCCCGCTCTTCCTCTCCTCATTTTTTTTCCTTCCTTTCTCCTTTTTTTGGTCAGACTACTGGACTATCTATCACCCCAAAACAAGTCATGTCATTTTGTATCCATGTTGAAGGTAAGCTGGAAATTCAGACTGAACTGCTGAAACAAATGGTATGTGCTTCAGCCATTCTGTACCTTTGAGGAACTTATTTCAAAAGGCAAGAAAGGAGCTTCGAAGTCACAAACGAGGCAGGGACAGACTGGCCGCCTCACTTTGGAGGCTGGTGGAATTGGGAGCCGGACCCTGAGAGCAAGGCTCAGTGGGTGAGCTGTGCAAGGCAACAGCCTTACTTGAAAATGGGAAAAATAACCCTCTATTTCTTTCTCTTTCCCATTATCTACACAACCACATTTGAAAAACACAGAAAAGCAGATTAGAAAGAACAGATTCCTGTGGCTTTTCCTCGGCATTTTATGCTTTCATTCCCTTGTTCTTTTCTTGTTCAATCTCATTCCCAACAATTCTACTACTCAGAGACACTGGGGACAGGACGTCTGGGAAACGTTACACATATTAGCCCATTTGTTTTCTCTGTGAATTCTTCTCAGCATCTTTGTGTGGCAACAGGAAGGATGTGGGCTCCTTTCAGATTCAAATGAAGCCCCTCCGTGCTGGCTCAGGTTGAGAACATCACACTCTTGTTACACTGCAGCCTGAGAATGCTGAGACTCTAGATAGGGTGACCATTTTTTCATCCCTGGGCATATTCTCTGTTTTTAATAGCAGATCCTTAGCCCACGTCTCACTACAATGACAATAAAAACTAACTGATCGATAAAACTGATGACACAGTATAACAAAAGAATACTATTCTTTTAAGAGAATTCTGAGAGCTTAAAAAGACCATTTTCAATGTATTTGCAGAAGTTTTAAATTGTTTGGGACAAACTTCAGAAGTGGCAGTGTTTCCCTTTAAATTATTTCTGAAGGTTAATGAATGTGGTAAAAAATCCCATCATGCCCTTTTCCCCAAAATTTATTCCTATGCATATAAGATTAAGGAGTAATAAATGCATAGTGTAGCAAACAAACAAATACATGATTTTGGTTAAATTTATAAAACTGGATGCTTAATTACTAAGACTTCCATACGAAGATCAAAACAAAACCAAAGAAGAAAAAGTGGAGTAGTGTTTGTTAGACAAATATTTTATTATTGAACTTGGGAACTGACTCTATTATTAATTGTTCACATATTAGTCCAACTTTGTGATCTTGGCAAATTATGTAGCCTCTCTTGAGTCTGAACCCTACCCACCCTCACATCCATCCAGCCAACAAATATATCCTGACCATCCACCAGGTGCCTGGCCCTTGGGGACCTAAAAAGGTAAATAAGCCATCATCCCAGTACTGGTGTAGCTTTTACACAAATTATTATAAGTGGTAGTTGTAAATTATTATTTACACAAATAATTCTACATAAGGCAACTGCCACTTGAAAGTTGCAAGACGTTGACAGAAGCTTAGTGGAGAAAAAAAAAAAAAAACTTCCAATGGAGAGATCCATCAGTCAAGACATCATTTGAGGAGAAACATTTCATTTATCACTTGAGTAAAGAGCAAGATTTCTAAATCAACAGATGGGTTAGAACAATCCTGGCCAAAGGAAAAGCCAGAGTAAAGATGGGTATCTGGTAGGAAAGGGAGATATTCAGGGTAGAATGATGAACCTACTAGGTGGATTAGGGTCTGAAGAGTGAGGCAGTGGCTGTGGAGACAGAAGCCGAGAGCGGAGGCTGGACGTGACTGGGAGAGGCCCCCGTCCTATAAGGAGAGGCCCTGAACTCAGAAGAATCTGGCAGCTCCATGAGGAATGGCTCAGCCAAGGGAACGCCTGGAAGAGGGACACAGGCGGAAGTTTCATCCATCCAATTTAGTGTTAATAAATCTTGATTTAGGGAGATTTAGGAAACAGGAAGGGATGGATACAGACACGGCAGTCAACCATAGGATAGGACTGGGGGACTTAGTTTATCTTTAACATTCTAGATGACACATTCTAGGATTTGACAGTTTAGCATAAAAAGAGAGAAATTAACAGGGATGCCTACAAACAGAAGCAAAAGTGGCTCTGGTAAAATTCATGTCTTTATTTGAAATCTCAACATTAATTGGTCTTATAGAAAAAGTTGGTCTTATGCAAAAAGTGTCAACATATGTTATATGAAAAAACAAGCTATATCTGGGTAATTCTCCCATCCAAGTACTAACCAGGCCGGACCTTGCTTAGTTTCCGAAATCAGACGAGATCGGGCGTGTTCAGGGTGGTATGGCTGTAGACTGTATCTGGGTAATTCTACTAAAGTGGCTCACATCTGGTCTGATACCTCCTGCAGAATGCTTTCATAGGAGGGAAATTTATGCCATTTTCTATTTTTACAAGGGTCAGAGAAATGTGGTTCTTCCTAGATGTTAGTAATGTATCATCCAAAAAGACCTCTCAGAATTTTTTTTTTTTTTGAAAGAAGACAGGAAAATGTGGGTTGGATACTAGGGCAATGAAGTGAACGGTAATGAATAGTAGTATTAAAATGGGTCTGATTGATGAGTCCATGTCCACCAATCAGGCATAAAATAAGGCTCTGAGCTCTTCAACAACTTTGCCAATATCTCAGATGAAGATATGGAAAATCTGCTTCGTAAAACGTTGAAATGGAACAAACTTTGGGAGGGATAGGAAAGCTGTAAGTGACTATCCCAACACACGAAAGTATCTTGATAGGCTGGAGTAACAGGCCACAACTGACATGATAAAATTAGCAAGGAATAATGTGAGGGCCTGAAAAAAACTGTGTAAGTACAGGACAGGGGACATGTGGTTTAGCAACAGCATGTGTGAAAATGATATGGTGGTGGTGGGGGTGTTAGCTGAAAGTAATTTCAATATGAGTCAATTGTTTGACATGGCTGCTTAAAAGTGTGATCTGATGTGGTATTTACTGAAATATAGTGCTAGCTCTGGGCTCACTTAGGTTGGCCTCACTGAGAAACATGGGTTTGATATAAACATGTCGGATAAAGTTGCTCAGTGTACCTAGCTGGGCTCAACCAAGAGAGGTTTTGCTGATTGTGAAGCCTTCCCTCACTCAGGCTGAGCTAAGGAGGTTAGCAGGAAGAAACAGTGAAGGATCTGCCAAACTAGACGCTATACTGACCCATACTTTATAAGACTGAATTTGGATTATTTAAATCTCAAAATGAGATTTTGAGATTTGGAATGTTAGGCACTAGAGAGGCAGAGACAGTCAAAAGGACTGTCCCTCCATTCTTTATCAAATACAATGCCCTAAGCAGGATGAGAGAATTTCTTGTATTGTCAGCCTGCAGGTGAGATTCCTCAACTGTCAGAATAGTTCTGGGCCCCAAGACAGGGTTTGCTTTGGTTATGGTTGTAAAGGATCATGAGGGGGTAAGTGGTGGCATGCCTGTGGCCCACAGCCAGCTCCCTGCAAGCATAGCAGGGTACTGTTCCCATGTGGCCATGTGGGAGATCACAGGACACCTTTTACGACTTTCCCTCAGTGTATACATTGTGATCTTTGCAACTTCCTATTAACACCTCCTATTGGCAAATGAAGGGCAAGTTTCTCCTTATTCCTTTTTAGAAACATAGAAAAAGCAAGCCAGCATGATTTCTAGATCAAGTTGGATCTTTTTTTTTTTTTTTTTTTTTTTAAACAAAAACAGGAAATACATGTGTTGTTTTCCTTCCTTGTGTTTAATTTCAGGAAAAGGATCACACAGATCCTGGCACACGTGCTTAAGAATCACAGGCAGAGATCACAGGCAGGGATCACAGTCCCTCATTCTCATTTGCTATCTTAAGAGAGCAAGAAAAATCATAAGACAGGGTCAGTTGGTTTTAGCTTCAACATAGGATGTTTTTTCGAGGGGGCTTCCTTAATACTTACCCAATAACACATTCCTTACAACATACACACACACACATACACACACACACATAGAGTCTCTCCCTCCTGTGTGTGTATGCGTGCGTAATTTGGTAAGTCTTTCAAGCCATGCCTAGTGCTTGTTCAAAAACAATAATTGTGATGTTAAAATGACCTGGAATTATGTTGGGAAAAACAAATACAAAACTGAAAATTGTTCTGCTTGGAAAATACAATACTTAAGCTGACCCCTTCCCCCTTCCAAAAAAATCTGAACTGACTGGCTGTTACATAAAACAATATTTTCTTATTTTTCATTTCAAATAATAAGAACATCCCAAAGATGATAACAACTGTCTTGACACTGAAGATGATCTGGCAGAGCCTAAAAGGATACTGATTGGATCAGATGCGTTTTAAGGCTCCTTTAAGCATAATATCTCTGTGAATTTATGATTCTTATTGTGTTCCACCCCTCACCCCCACCAAAATCGCCCATAGTGCGGAAGCTAACAAGGTAATCTGGAAATGAACTCCTTGAGGCCAGGGCTTCTGAGAGCCTGGATTCATAGTTGCTTAAAAGCCAAAAAAAAAAAATCCATATTTTGCAGGAAAGAGGATAATATCAATGAAAAGTTCTTCAATATTCTTCCTGGGAAATGGATATAACCATAGAAAGCAAATCATCAGAATTATAAGGACAAACTGACAAATACAATGAGGAATGTTAATAATACCTCTTTTAGAGATTGATGAATTAATAAGAACATAAAGATGTGAACCACACAATCAAGAGGTTTAATCTAATACACAGAACTCTGTTCCCCAGCCCCCATCAGAGAATATACACTAAAAAGAATTCACAGAATTTTTAAAAAGAATTGACCACGTACTAGGCCACAAACCACGTGTCAACAAATTTTGTGGAACTGGAATCATACAAATGACACTCTTAGACCATAATAGATTTTCCTATTAAATATCTGTAACAAAATGATTGCTAAAAGTTCTCATTCATTTGGGAATTTAAAATGACACTGCTAATAAAACTCATGAATCAAAGAAGAAGCAATTATGGTAATTATAACATTCTTTTAACTGAGTGATGAAAATTCTCTATATTAGAACGTGTCAGATTCCACTAAAACATTACTTAAGGGAAAATACCTGAATCTTATCCTGAAAAGAAAAAAAAGACCAAAAGTTAATGACTATCTAATTGAGAAAGTCAGAAAGTAAACAAGAGTAAATCGAAAGAAAGTGGAAGAAGGAAATAAGAAAGGGTATAAATTAAAATCAGAAAATAAAGAAGCTCTAGAATAGATGGATAAAGAAAAGCAAATTGAAAAGACTAATAGTCAAATCACCCAAAGTGATCAAGAAAAACACAGAACAGGTACAAATAATAATATTAGGAATGAAAGTGGGAATGTAACTATAAATTCAACAGAAGTAAGAAAATACTGTACTATGAAAAACTACACCATTGAATTTGAAAATGTCAGTGATAATGAATACTTTTACAGGAAAGTTCAACTTACTACTGAAACAAGAATAGAGAGAAAACTGAGTAGTCTTATAATTACTAAAGAAATCAATTCCTTAGTTAAAAATCTACTCATTCCTGCACCAGAAAAATAAACATCAGGCTCAGACAGTGATAGAGGAAACAATCCATCTTTTTATATCAAAAGAAATATGAAGAGTTAGGAAATGAAAAAGTACTAGTATAACAGTACCAAAATCAAAGACCGTAGGAAAAAAAGGAAAACTAGATCAATCCTAGCTACAAATACATAAAGGGTGCCAAAAAAACATATACACATCTTAAGAAAATAAAAACAGCATTAAAATTGTAATACTCAAGTCGCATTTGACTTCTGCAATTACAAAAGATACAAGATAAAATATACAAGACTGTCTCGGCACCTGTAGCTCAGTGGTTAGGGCGTTGGCCACATACATGGGGGCTGGAGGATTCAAACCCGGCCTGAGCCTGCTAAAAACAATGGGAAGGAAACGGGCATTGTAAATGGAAACATTGGGCAAGAATTAGGGAGAGATAGAATGTTAAAAAAGTTCTTGAATGCTTGGTTCTTCATGTACGTGAAGACAATATTGAGGGTTATTTAAAAAAAAATGTTGAGATTTCACTGCAACCAAGCATAGGATGAAATTTAAATTCTAAGAGCTACTTGGTCCAATCGAGACCTCCACACTGTTATTCCACACTTGGGCACACCCATTAACCTGGGGCCTGGTCTGCTCCTGATGTTAACTGTCTTAGAGAAGCACACTATGGCACATGCAATTCTTTTTTTCTACGGAGAGATGATTTATTATCATTTTTGATGAAATGATAATAAGATAAAACTGGGGACAATGTTCTATATTTACTTGGATCTGACTTGGCAATTTACTCAATAAAAACAAGGTTATCTGAAGTTATGATTTTTTTTTTAAATGTCAAAAACCTAATTCACTGGAAACATGAAAATGAGCAATAAGAGGCAGATTTCCTATTTGGTCAAACAAATTATGGTACATAGCTACAATAAAATAGCATACAGCCCTAAAATCATACTGTGAAATAAATTTACTGACACAGAAAAATATTCAAGGCATATTGCCATGTTAAAAAAGTAAGATATAAAACATTAAGTACAATTTGAAATCACTTTGTAAAATTTCTAAATATACATCATCAGGAAAGGACACTGAAATACTAACGATATGTGTGATTATCTCTGTGTCATAGACTCACAGGTGACTTTTGTTTTATCCTTTGTGTACATGTATTCTAATTAGTCTATGGAGGGGTGTTAATGTGAATATTACTTTTTTTTTTTGAGACAGAGTCTCACTATGTCATCCTTGGTAGAGTGCTGTGCTGTCACAGCTCACAGCAACCTCAAATTCTTGGGCTTATGTAATTCTCTTGCCTCAGCCTCCCAGGTAGCTGGGACTACAGGCGCCCGCCACAATGCCTGGCTATTTTTTTGTTGTAGTTGTCATTGTTGTTCAGCAGGCCCGGGCCGTGTTTGAACCCACCAGCCTCAGTGTATGTGGCCGTGCCCTAACCACTGAGCTACGGGCACCGAGCCGTGAATATTACTTTTTAAAATCTACCATACACCTAGAGTTTATAAAACACAAACATTTGGTGGTCCCCAAAACTTTCACAGATTAAGTACAGTTTCTGCACAGAAAAAAACACCAAAAAGTGTCCTACTGACAGGTACACTGTAGGGAGCTCTTCTCTTACCCTGTTCTCCACCGGGCATTTGGCCTGGGGTGTATCAGTGCTCCCAGGGCAGGTAGAAAGGGCTCAATACCATCCCAAGAAGGAGCTTACTCTTGTACCACCAGCAGGGACAGTGCAGAGCCCAGCCCAGCACCTGGGACAGCAGATCTTGATTGAGAACTGGGGCATGGACAAAAGTTCCACCTTCAGCCTGTCACTTCCCTGGCTCATCAATTTTCTCTGGCTCTGAACCTCCCACACCAGTACCCTTACACCCTTCCTGCCTATCTCCCTCTGCCTCTAACACCCTCCCCTTCCAGGACGGTATACACCTCCACACAACTGTCCATGCCATTTCCACATCTTGCCTGCTGGCCACGTGAGCCTTCCTCCTCTACTAAGCCTTGTTCTCGGCTCCTCAGGCCCCAACTGGTCCCTCCCTCTCAATTCCTTGCCTTATCCCCAGGGACACGGATATTATTTTATTGTTTCCTGAGCATGGTCAGGGTCTCTTAATGGTTGGAGCCAGGAATCTCTTTGATTTTTTCCCCACTGCTTTCTCCCAGCTCCCAGCACAGGTCTTCAACACAGCAAGTTCTCCAATCTAGGAGATAGATCTTTTAAGGTGGTGTGATTTCACTGGCACTTTTCCTGCCTATAATTTTGTGAGCAAACTCTCCCTTCTGGTCTGTCAGTCTGCCTCTCTCTGTATGCCTGTATCATCCGTAACTGCAAAGAATGGCATTTTTCCTGCTTACCCCTCTCAGCCTGTACATACAGATGGCTTCCTCTGTTACATCCCACCCTCATTCAGCGGCACTCCCTAGTGGATGACAAATCTCCAATGTGGGCAATCCACCACAGTGCCAGGCCCTCTCACCTGCTTGTGCCCAGGCACCCGGGCACTGAGCAGGCGCGGCCCCCTGGGTCCCCATTCTCATTGAGGACCGTGGAGCTCTTGCTTCCTCCCTAGTGCTTTTTGCTTTTCAGAACTTGGTGGGCTATGTTCAATATTCATTTATTCACCCACTCATTCAACACCTAGTTTCTTAGCGCCTTCCGTGCCAGGCACTTTTACATAAACTCACAGTTGTACGTCCTCTTTCCCAAGCTACGTTAGAAGCTCCCTGATGGCAGAGATTGTCTGCTATGATTATGTGTCACCAGGGAATCCAGCAGTGCATTCAGAGAGTGTTTGAAAAATATTTAACTCATTGACTGAAAGGAGAAAGGGAGAAGGAATAAAGCAGAAGGCTGCAGTTCTCAACCGATTTCTCTCCCCTTTGTGGTTTGACTAGAGATGGCGTACCAGATAAGGGGAAACTCCGACCCTAGCAGAGTTGGGTAGAGCCTCCATTTTTTCTGGGCCTCTGTCCGGACCCAGTGAGACAGTGCTGTAACGGAAGACATTCTTTAAGTTGCCGAGTATTTTACGAATCGTGAAGTACCATCATCATCCAGACCTTCCTGTGAAAGGTTTGATTCCAAACAAGAAGCAACCCAACCACTCCATTTTGTAGGCTCTTGTAACCAGCAGCAAAAAGCAGCCAGGAAAAAAAAAAAAAAGCTAACAGCCTGACAAAGCCCAAATGGAAAATAAAAATGAGCAAGAACAGCTAGCTACACACCCAGAGAGAGCAAACCCGCACTGCTCGGAGGAAGGAACCTCTAATTGCCTCTACACTCCTCCCGCTCACTTCCATCTGCTTGCATTTAGGGAAACCCAACTACTGGGCTCCTTGCAGCTGCGGAGAAGAAAGGACACGTGTCCCAGTGCCTGGACGGCTGCAGCAGGATGGGACCGGCAAGAAGGAGACAAGATTTACAAGCAAGGCTCCGCTGCAAATCTACCAACAGATTTAATGTGTGTTGTGCTGAACTGAGCAGCCCGTCTCTCCTGACTGCGAGAACGCATGTAATAACAGCGGACATCATCGTCAGGAAGGAGGTGGCAGGGTGCGTGGGCAGGAATACTGTGGTGGTTGCCTCAACCAAGCAGCCTGTGAGCCTCCCCTGGCAGGGAGTCACAGGGGCCCGGGTGACAGGCTTCCTGTGAGGAAGTGACCGGAAGACAGGCACCCACACTCTTCACTGTGGGGTAGCTAAGTCTGCCTCAGAGAAATTTCCTAAGGGCAATGGTAGTTTTTTTTTTATTTCAATCTCACTTGGATCACTTCTCTCCTGTGCTCCCCTCCTGAACCTCACCAGTCCCACAGTCTCAGTCTACCTTTCACCCTCTCTGGGCTGCCCACCACCCACACTCAGGACCTCCTGTGCTCTCATAATCTTAGGGTCTCCCCCAAGGAACAACTAAATAGTATGTTTAAAACCCCACAACATCTTAGACAACAGGCAGTTCATTTCAGATGATCAAACTGCAGAGCAAAGATCCAAAGACATGAGATGTGTTCCACCAGCAGCTAGTGGCAGACATGGGGCCTGAAGGGAGTATCTATCACACGTGTGCTGCACCTGCTATGAGCCAGAGACTTGGCTAGGTGCCTTTGCACACTTTACCTGAGTTCAAACCTTTATAAGCCAGGCTCAAAGAAGGGAAGCGACTTTCCCAAAGTCTCCCAGCCAGCAACGGTGGTGTTGGGATTTACAGCCAAGTCTGATCACAAAGCCTTTTCTTCCTTTAGCCTGTGCTGCTCAGAGATTTCAGGATGAAGGAAGGTGGTGCAGTAGTTAGCTCCCAAGACAGTTCCTCCTTGGGGCTTTATATTTTGCTTATGGTATAGTGAAAGGAGACAAGCACAATGATTTGAACATCACTGGGTCACGTACACCCTCAAGATTCAGCTGGGATTTTGCAGTGCGAAGCTGGAAATCAGGGAGAAAGACTGTTATTGGAAATGTCTTGGTTTCCTGGTGTGACCATAGTTTTGTAATTTGTGGAGACCCTGGAGGATTCTGGGAAGGTGGTTTTCACATCTTCCAGGGGCTCCTTCCTCCACAGCAATCCAAAGTCAGAAGGACAGAGCCTTTCTGGGCCAGGAACACTTCAAGTGGTAAAGGATGAAGTGGGTACTGTCGATGCCAGCCAAGCTTGGGCTCTCTGCAGGGGTGCGAGAGGGACCTGAGGGCTGCCTCCCTTGATCTTCTTGTACCTTCAGCAAAAAACTGCCCTTGGGTAGCCCTCAAACAGGTTATCTCTGCCTCCATCCACGGTTCCAAACTGCTTAGCAGTTTCTGGCCAGGCCAGCTTACCAGCAAAACAGAACTCACGGCACCTCACAGAGTAATATGCGTGGCTCCATGTTTCTACGTAGGGTCTAAAAACTGAATTATGCCCGTCCATGCAAACGAACACGGAGGTGGTATAAATGCGTACAAAAAATGTTCCATGGGGTACACAGTAAAAAGTAATCACCATGGAATCCCACCTAAGTGGCCTGACCTGGAAACAAGAATCTTCTGTCCCTTTAACAGCGAGGAAGCTTCCTGAGCTGGCCGTGCACAGCTAAGGGGCCAGCCCAGGAGAGGTTTGGCTTCTGCATCTGGTTTTCTGAGCTGTCTAAGAATCCCCCAGTTAATGTTGATTAGTCACGTCTCCAAGTAATCTCTATCTTTGGCTTGCTATTTTTAAGGTTAAAACACAACCAAGCCTCAAATCTGTCTCTTTGGGGCAGATATCAACACAGTGGATATCTGAAAATAGCTATGTCTCGTCCCCTGCTTGATAGTTAAGGTTTGCTTCTATCGGGGCCCCCCCAATATTTCATTGTCAAAAATTTCAAACATGAAGTTTCAAGAATTTTGCAGTGAACATCCATATACTTAACCCCTAGCTTCTAACATTAATGTTATGTTGTAATATTATAATTGCTTTATCAAGTAACTATACATCTATCCATTCTACAAAACTTTTAACTATCCATCCCCCCCCCCCCCCAGGGTGTAGGGGTTGGTGGGGGTTGGGTGGGGGTAATGTGGGGGTGG
>CAUYPK010075000.1:0-111534 GCA_963574355.1 Loris lydekkerianus
AAAAAAAAAAAAAAAAAAAAAAAATCAATAAATATATCACATAGCGGCATTGCTAGTGAGTGGTTTTTTTTTTTTTTTTTTTGTGTATTGAGAGGGGGGCACTGTCAGGCCCCCGGGAGGGGGGGGGGTTTCGACGCCACCCCACCCCGCCGGGCCAAAAATCGCCACGCGGCCACGCCCCAAACAAAAAAAAAAAAAAAACAAACTAGATGAATGACACTAAGTGTTATAGATATTGAATTTTTTTTTTTTTTTTTTTTTTTTGAGACAGAGCCTCAAGCTGTCACCTTGGGTAGAGTGCCACGGCATCACAGCTCACAGCAACCTCTAACTTCTGGGCTGAAGCGATTCTCCTGCCTCCGCCTCCTAAGTAGTTGGGACTACAGGTGCCCGCCACAATGCCCTGCTATTTTTTTTGGTTGCAGCCATCATTGTTATTTGGGGGCCCAGGCTGGATTCGAACCCGCCAGCTCAGGTGTATGTGGCTGGCACCTTAGCCACTTGAGCCACAGGTGCTGAGCCAGCTATATATATTTTTACATAAAAAAAAAAATGCAAAAGAATATTTATAGTATGCTGACTTTTATGTAAGAAAGAAGGGAAAAGGGCGGTCCCTGTGGCTCAGTGAGTAGGGCGTAGGCCTCATATACCGAGGGTGGTAGATTCAAACCCGCCCAGGCCAAACTGCAACAACAAGAACAACAACAAAAAATAGCCAGGTGTTGTGGCAGGCACCTGTAATCCCAGCAAATCAGGAAGCTGAGTCAAGAGAATTGCCTAAACCCAAGAGCTGGAGGATGCTGTGAGCTGTGATGCCACAGCATTCTCCCAAGGGCAACAAAGTGAGACTCTGTCTCAAAAAAAAAAAAAAAAAAAAAAAGTAAGAAGAGAAAATAAGAAAAAAATTCATGTAATGTCCACTTATGCAAAAAGAACAAAATGGAGAAGTTAGAAATAAACGAGACTAGTACTCCATACGGGATTTGTAGGATGGGATGGAATGTGGGGATGGAAGTTTGGACAAAGACTGGAAAATAAGAGAGAGGTTTTGCCAAGTATACCTTTTTGTATAGTTCTGAGTTTTAGAACCATGCTAATGTTCTATATACTAAAGGAAAAACAAAAACAAAAATCTGAGAATGGGGGAAAACCTACAAAGGAATACAAAGAAACAAATGAAGCAAAATGTATTTCAAATGAATAACAAAAGAAAAATGAATTAAAATAACTTTTAAAACAGAGTCTCACTATGTCACCCTCAGTAGGGTGCTGTGACATCGCAGCTCACAGCAACCTCAAATTCTTGAACTTAAGTGATTCTGTCTCTCTTTTTTTGAGACAGAGTTTCACTATGTCTCCCTCGGTAGAGTGCCATGGTGTCATAGTTCACAGCAACCTTGAACTTGTGGTTTCAAAAGATCCTGTTGCCTTAGCCTCTCGAGTAACTGGGACTACAGGCACCAGCCACAACACCCAACTAGTTTTCCTATTTTTTAGTAGAGATGGGGTCTCGGTCTTGCTCAGGCTGGTCTCAAACCCTGAGCTCAGGTTATCCACCCCTTCAGTCTCCCAGAGTGCTAGGATTACAGGTGTGAGCCACTGCACTTGGCCAGAAATAGATGTCTTGAACAGACCAATATCAAGCAATGAAACTGAAGAAACAAATACAAAACCTTTCAACAGAAAAAAGCCCTGGACCAGATGACTTAACACCAGAATTCTATCAAACCTTCAAAGAAGAGCTTGTACTTATACTGCAGAAACTATTCCAAAACATTGAGAAGGAAGGAACCTTCCCTGACACATTCTATGAAGCAAACTTCACCCTGATACCAAAACCAAGAAAGACCCAACAAAAAAGGAAAGCCATAGAATACTGATGCAAAAATACTCAATAAAATCTTAGCCAATAGATTATAGCTACACATTAAAAACATTATGCATCACAATCAAGTAGGCTTCATCCCAGGGATTCAAGGTTGATTTAACATATGCAAATCCATAAATGTAATTCACTATATCAATAGAAGTGCAAACAAAGATCATATGATTCTCTAAATAGATGCAGAAAAAAGCATTTGACAAAATTCAGCATCTTCTACAAGAAAACTTTTAAAAATGTGTAGGGATGGCACATTACTTAAACTGATTGAAGCCATCTATGACAAACCCACAGCCAACATCATTCTGAATGGAGTAAAACTGAAAGCTTTTCCACTTAGAACTGAAACCAGACAAGGATGTCCACTATTGCCACTCCTATTCAGCATAGTTCTAGAAGTTCTAGCCAATGCAATCAGGCAAGAGAAAGATATTTAGGGAATCCAAATGGGGGCAGAGGAGGTCAAATTCTTGCTCTTTGCTGATGATATGATCTTATATTTAGAGAACTCCACAGACTCAACCATAAGACTCCTGAAAGTGATCAAGATATATAGTAGGCTTGGTGCTCATAGTACAGTGGTTACCGCACCAGCCACATACACCAATCCTGGCAGGTTCAAACCCAACCTAGACCAGCTAAGCAACACTGGCAATTGCAGTAAAAAATAGCTGGGTATTATGGAGAGTGCCTGTAGTCCCAGCTACTTGGGAGGCTGAGGCAAGAGAATTGCTTAAGCCCAAGAGTTTGAGGTTGCCATGAGCTGTGATGCCATAGCACTCTTAGGGTGACATAGTGAGACTCTGTCTCAAAAAGAAAAAAAATAAGAAATATAGTAATACCTCAGGGCATAAAATCAATGTCCACAAATCAGTAGTCTGTGTCTGGTACTTCTAGCCCTACTCCTTTGAGCCACAGGCGCCACCCCCAGCCTAATTTTTCTACTTGTAGTAGAGACGGGGGTCTCACTCTTGCTCAGGCTGGCCTTGAACTCCTGAGCTCAAGAGATCCTCCTGACTGGGGCCTACTTGCTATCAAGTAGGGAAATCAGGGCATGATGAGAAGCACAGGTGACCTCTTATTGCAGTTTGATTCAACTCTATTTTCTGGTGGAGGGAATTAATAGTGTAAGAAAATGGAAAGAGGGCGGCGCCTGTGGCTCAGTGAGTAGGGCACTGGCCCCATATACCAAGGGTGGCAGGTTCAAACCCGGCCCTGGCCAAACTGCGACAAAAAGAATAGCTGGGCATTGTGGTGGGCACCTGTAGTCCCAGCTACTTGGGAGCCTGAGACAAGAGAATCACCTAAGCCCAAGAGCTGGAGGTTGCTGTGAGTTGTGTGATGCCATGACACTCTACTGAGGGCAATAAAGCGAGACTCTGTCTCTACAAAAAAAAAGAAAGAAAGAAAATGGAAAGAGAGCTCCAACTGCACAACAGCAGCAAAGGTCCTCATTAGGATAGACATAGTGGGGCAATCCCAGAGTGCTAGGAATACAGACATGAGCCACTGTGCTTGGCCTGCCCATTTCTTGTTAAGTTTATTCCTAAGGGTTTTATCTACTTTGTTGATATTGTAAATGTTAATAGTAATGGAGATAATGAGCATCCTTACCTTGTTCCTAAACTTAGCTGGAATGCCTTTGCTATTTCCCCATTAAGTAAGATACTGGTTTTAGAATTAAGATACTTACAATTTTTCTTATTCAGTAAGCATCCCTCAGAATTTCTACTTCAAGATACAATGGAATAAATGCGACTAGAAATGACCCCCTTCCATAAATAGCTAGAAAACTGGACAAAGTATATTTTGCAGTTGTTTTCAGTTGTTGACAATAGGCAGCATGAGACCAGGATCCTTAATAGAAAGAAAACAAGCACTTTGTTTCATCTTTCTACCTGCAAGGAAGGGAAACCAAAGAAGAACACTATGGTCTTGCTGAGTTAAGGGGAAAAAGGAAGGAAAAAAAAAAAAGGAGATAAAGGCTGAGGCACATGAAATTTGTGGGGTAAAGTATTAGAGAGGAAGTAGCTTCTGGGAGAAAAGCTCTAGAGCAGTACTTCTTAATCACTTTTGTCATTATCATCGCTCCCACTGAAAGCCTTTTCAGACATTTTCTTCCCTAAGTGCTGTCCCATGACTTTTTTTTTTTTTTCTTTTTTTGCAGTTTTTGGCTGGCCCTGGGCTTGAACCCGCCACCTCCAGCATATGGGCTGGTGCCCTACTCCTTTGAGCCACAGGCACCGCCCATGAAAACTTTTTTTAATTCTGCATTCTTTATTTAAAGAGAAGCAGAAGTATTCAGAAAATAAACCACTATCACAAATGAAGATATATAAAAAAGAAGTTGGACCTCTCTTTCCATTTTCTTACACTATTAATTCCCTCCACCAGAAAATATAGTTGGATCAAATTGCAATAGGAGTCACCTCACCATGCCCTGATTTCCCTACTTGATAGCAAAGGATCATTGTTTTTCCTTGCTAATAGACCTAAATAATCTACGAATACCCCTTACAGTCTCTAATTTAGGGTTGTGAAAGAAAACTATTCCTCCACAACCCAACATTTCTACACATTTCAAGACATTATCTAGTTCAGTTCTCAAATTTCTAGCAGAAAATTTGCTCCTTGGCAGTCTTCAAGCTTTACCTGATAGGCATTATGCATCTTCAGCCCAAGCTCCTCAATTTCTAACATCTCCATTACTCCTACAAACAACAAAATAGGTTCACTTATCACAGTCCAATCCCACTTGAGAATTTATATCCACTATCTTTTTTTTTTTTTTTAGAGATGGGATCTTGCTATGTTGCCCAGGCTGGAGTGCAGTGGCTATTCACAGGCACAATCCCACTACTGATCAGCACAAAAGTTTTGACCTGCTCTGTTTCTGACCTGGGCCAGTTTACTCCTCCTTAGGCAACCTGGTGGCCCCTGCTCCCAGGAGGTTACCATATTGATGCCAAACATAGTGCAGATACCCGATCAGCATAGTGCACTACAGCCTAAAACTCCTGGACTCAAGCTATCCTCCTGTCTTAGCCTCCCGAGTAGCTGGGACTACAGGCACACACCACCACATCCGGCTATAGCCACAATCTTGATATATTCATGTTCCAAAAACTGACTGAGTGTCTAACAGCAACAAAGGTCCTCATTAGCATAGACATGGTGGTGCCAATAAGCCCAAAGTTTGGTTTTCAACTACATTTTTTTTTTTTTTTTTTTTTTTTTTTGTCAGTTTGGCTGGGAAGATCAGGACAGCTGGAAGCGAGCTTCTCCATCATTTTCTGCCTCCTTCTTTTTTTTTTTTAGAGACAGAGTCTCACTTTGTCGTCCTGGGTAGAGTGCCATGGCGTCACAGCTCATAGCAACCTCCAGCTCTTGGGCTTAGGCGATTCTCTTGCCTCAGCCTCCCAAGTAGCTGGGACCACAGGTGCGTGCCACAATGCCTGGCTATTTTTTTTTGTTGCAGTTTGGCCAGGGCTGGGTTTGAACCCGCTTTCTCAGTATATGGGGCAGCATCCTACCCACTGAGCCACAGGCACCACTCAGCAACATAATTTTTTTTTTTTAAGACAGAGTTTTATTTTGTCGCCCTCAGTAGAGTGAAGAGGTGTCATAGCTCACAGCAACTTCAAACTCTTGGGCTCAAGCAATCCTCTTGCCTCAGCCTCCCAAGTAGCTGGGACTACAGGAACCCTCCACAATGCTCAGCTTTTTTTTTGAGACAGTCTCAAGCTATTGCCCTGAGTAGAGTGCCATGGCACCATAGCTCACAGAAACCTCCAGCTAGGGCTCAAGCGATCCTCTTGCCTCAATTTTTCTATTTTTTTCAGTAGAGACAGGATCTCGCTTTTGCTCAGGCTGCTCTCGAACTTGTTAGCTCTAGCAATCCACCTGCCTTGGCCTCCCAGATTTCTAGGATTATAGGCATTGAGCCACTGCACCCAGCCATTACTCAGCTATTTTTTAGAGACAGGATCTCACCATTGCTCAGGCTGGTCTCACGCTCCTGAGTTCAGGCAATCCACACACCTCAGTCTACCAGAGTGCTAGGGTTACAGGCGTCAGCCTGGGCGCCTGGCCTTCTAAGGCATTTTTGATCTCCAGGAATTTCAGGCAATACATGTATCTAATTCAGACTCAGAAAACTACCTTCAGCTTCAGTAGTATGAAATGCTCCACCGGGAGTCATTCTGGTCAAAGGAGGCTGTAATAAAGTTTCTTTATCATTAAAATGTTTCTTAAGTTCTTCTACAGAGTCCAAATGCAGTTGGAGGAATTTTGCTATTGCTCCTGATGCATCTTCTTTAAAATGATCAAACTTTCTCTTCAGAAGTAGTAGGTCCTCCTTTTGGACTTTCAAAGCTTCTCCATTTCCATATTTGAGAGCAGTTGCTGAACTATCCATCTTGCATTGATTTGTTGTTGTTGTTGTTTTTTGAGACAGAGTCTCACTTTGTCACTCTTGGTAGAGTGCTATAGTGTCACAGCTCACAGCAACCTCCAACTCCTGGACTTGGGTGATTCTCTTGCCTCAGCCTCCCAAGTAGCTGGGACTACCGGCACCCGCTATAACATCCAGCTATTTTTTTTTGCAGTTTGGCCAGGGGCCCGGTTTGAACCCGCCACCCTCGGTATATGGGACCGGTGCCCTACTCACTAAGCCATGGTGCCACCCACATTGATATGTTCACACAACTTGTCCCAGACTCTGCACCTCTGATACTTTTCTCTCTCTCTTTCTTTCTTTCTCTCTCTCTCTCTCCTTCCTTCCTTCCTTCTTTCTTTCTTTTCTTTCCTTTTATCTCACTATGTCACCCTTAGTAGAGTGCTGTGGCAGCACACCTTACAGCAACCTCCAACTCTTGGGTTTAAGCGATTCTCTTACCTCAACCTCCCAAGTAGCTGGGACTACAGGCACCTACCACAACGCCTGGCTGTTTTTCTGTTGCAGGGTCATTGTTGCTTAGCTGGCCCGGGCTGGGTTTGAACCCGCCAGCCTCGGTGTATGCCAGCCTTGGTGTATGTGGCTGGTGCCATAACCACTGTGCTTGGGCATGGAGCCAGTACCATGAATATGTTGTATATTATGACTATGTGTATATCTGTGTTTATATGTTAAAAGGATAAGCTCCCCCCACCCCCACTTTGGGGGCAATATTATTCTTGGTAAGAATGAAAACCCAGAATAAAGTCTACTCCATACTTACCCTAAAAATAGCTTAAAATATACCTCGGAAGGATTATGGTGATCTTCAGGTTCTTTTTCTACTTGTCAGAACAAACCCAAACCTCTTTAAAGGAATATAACAATATCCAGTCACTCAACTATATAAACTTCATATTAGTTAAATTTAGACGTAGACCCTGCCCCTTCTCCACAATAAAAAGAATTAAAAAAAAAATAAATAAATAAATAAATAAATAAATAAATTTAGACGTAGAAAGAAGAAGTAAAATGTGATCCAAAACCAGGAGGAAAATCAGTCAGTAGAAATAAATCCAGAAACTGGACAGATGATGACATTAAGGCGAAGTCTTTAAAGGGGACTATTATAAATATTATGAATATGCTTAAAGGGCCAGAAACGGTTATTCCACTTGTGGTCCTAGCTACTTGGGAGGCTGAAGAGGGAGGCTCACTTAAGCCTAGGAGTTCAGTGCTGCAGTGAGCCACAATTATGCCATTCAGCCTGGGCACCAGAGCAAGACCTTGTCTCGGAACAAGACAGAGGGAGAGAGAGAGAAAGCTCACAGAATTTAAAGGAAAGTATGGACATAATGAAGCAGGAGATCCTTGCTTCATAATTTATTTTCTTGAATTTGAAAATGCTGCTTTGAGGGTGGCACCTGTGGCTCAGTGAGTAGGGCACGGGCCCAATATACCGAGGGTGGCAGGTTCAAACCCTGGCCCAGCCAAACTGCAACAAAAACAACAACAAAATAGCTGGGCGTTGTGGCGGGCACCTCCCAGGAGCTGGAGGTTGCTGTGAGCTGTGACGCCACAGCACTCTACCAAAGGTGACAAAATGAGACTCTGTCTCAAAAAAAAAAAAAATAGAAAAGAAAATTCTGCTTTGTATGTTGTTTTTGAGAAGTATGCCACTAGTCTAATTCTTTTAGTATGCATATTATTTGATCTTTGCTTGGAGCCTCAAGGTTTCTACTTTATCTTTAAAGAATAATACCTATAGAGTGGCGCCTATGGCTCAGTGGGTAGGGCACTGGCAACCATATACTGAGGGTGATGGATTCAAACCCGGCCCCAGCCAAACTGCAACAAAAAAAATAGCCGGGCATTGTGGTGAGCACCACACATGTAGTCTCAGCTATTCTGGAGGCTGAGGCAAGAGAATCTCCTAAGCCCAGAAGTTGGAGGCTGCTGTGAGCTGTGACACCACAGCACTCTACCAAGGGCAATAAAGTAAGGCTCTGTCTGTTAAAAAAAAAAAAAAAAAAAGGGCGGCACCTGTGGCTCAGTCAGTAGAGTGATGGTCCCATATACTGAGGGTGGCAGGCTCTAACCTGGCCCCGGCTAAACTGCAACAAAAAATAGCTGGGTGTTGTGGCAGGCACCTGTAGTCCCAGCTACTCGGGAGGCTGAGGCAAGAGAATTATCTAAGCTCAGGAGTTGGAGGTTGCTGTGAGCTGTGTGACACCATGGCACTCTACAGCCCAGAAGTTGGAGGTTGCTGTGAGCTGTGTGACACCATGGCACTCTACAGCCCAGGAGTTGGAGGTTGCTGTGAGCTGTGTGACACCATGGCACTCTACAGCCCAGGAGTTGGAGGTTGCTGTGAGCTGTGTGACGCCACGGCACTCTACCAAGAGCGAGAAAGTGAGAGTCTGTCTCTACCAAAAGAATTTTTTAAAAAGGGGGGGTGGCGCCTGTGGCTCAGTGAGTCGGGCACCGGTCCCATATACCAAGGGTGGTGGGTTCAAACCCGGCCCTGGTCAAATTGCAGCAATCAAAAAAATAGCCAGGCATTGTGGTGGGCATAGTCACAGCTACATGGGAGGCTGAGGAAGGAGAATTGCCCTAAGCCCAAGAGCTGGAGGTTGCTGTGAGCTTGATGCCACAGCACTCCACCGAGGGCGACAAAGTGAGACTCTGTCTCTAAAATAAATCAATAAATAGATAGATAGATGAATAATAGCTTTACTAGGGTATATCTTGGAGTTAATCATTGAGTCAATTTTCCCAGGTACCAGTGGGCATATTCAATTTGTAGATTTAGGTCTTTTCTCTGTCTCTCTTTTCTTTTTGGAGACAGAGTCTTGAGTCTCATTGTGTTACCCAGGCTAAAGTGCTATGGTATTAATGTAGCTCATAGCAACTCCTAGGTTCAAGTGATCCTCCTGCCTCCTAAGCAGCTAAGTCTACAAGTTCCTGCCACCATGCCAGGCTAATTTTTCTCTTTTTATTAGAGACTGAGTCTCTCTCTTGCTCAGGCTGGTCTTGAACTCCTGAGCTCAAGTGATCATCCCCCTTCAGCTTCCTGAAGTGCTAGGGATACAGGTGTGAGGGGCGGTACCTATGACTCAGGGAGTAGGGGGCTGGCCCCATATACCAAGGGTGACGGGTTTGAACCCAGCCCCAGTCAAACTGCAACAAAAAATAGCCAGGCATTGTGGTGGGCACCTATAGTCCCAGCTACTTGGGAGGCTGAGGCAAGAGAATTGCCACAGCTAGAGATTGCTGTGAGCTGTGATGCCATGGCACTCTACGGAGGGCGATACAGTGGGACTCTGTCCCTAAAAATAAATAAATAAATAAATAAATAACGGGTGTGAGCCACCATGCCCCTCCTGGTCTTATTTCCAGAAATTTTTCTTAGATTATAATTTTAAATATTGGTTCTGTTCAATTGTTTAGTTTATTATTTTTCAGGGATTCCAATTTTATGTACACAGCTATCTCAGGGCATACATGTGGGATTGGTTCCATGACCTCCATTGCCCAAAATCTGCACATACTCAAGTCCCACAGTTGGCCCTGGGATTCCGAGTATATGAAAAATCTACCCTCCATGTCGGGCGCCACCTGTGGCTCAGTGAGTGGGGCGCCGGTCCCATGTGCTGAGAGTGGCAGGTTTGAACCTGACCCTGGCCAAACTGCAACAAAAAAACAGCCAGGTGTTGTGGCAGGCACCTGTAGTCCTAGCTACTCGGGAGGCTGAGGCAAGAGAATCGCCTAAGCCCAAGAGCTGGAGTTTTCTGTGAGCTGTGATGCCACAGCACTCTACCGAGGTTGACAAAATGAGACTCTATCTCTAAAAAAAAAAGAAAAAGAAAAATCTACCCTGCATGTACATGGGTTTCACATCTCAAAAATACTGTATTTTCAATCCTTATTTGGTTGGAAAATAATCACGTATAAGTTGTTTAAAGGTCAACTGTACTATTTCCTCCTAGCCTGTCTTCCACTTCATCTGCTTTCTCTCTGATTCTTTTTACTTCTGAATAAAACGACCACCACCAAAGAGGAAAAGAGATTGCCCCAAAGTAAAAATGTCTGAGTTATAGCAGATTCAGAAAGAAATCTTATCTGAATTTCTCTTATCTGACTAGAGCTTTAGCAGAGATAGCTGCCACACACCCTCCTCCTCTAGAGGATCCCAGTCAGGGAAGCACTGGCCTTGGGCATCAGGACATTCAAAAAAATTGTGTAAACAACACTCTTCAGAAAATTACATCCTTTTGAGACTGGGAACTGGCTATACTGTTTTGGATATGACATTACTGTAGATGTTGCTTTGGGCATTGTGGCAGCTTTACCTGAGTCATAAAGTCGCAAGACAGAGCTCAAATTGACCTGATCAGCTGGGCTTGGTGGCTCACAGCTGTAATCCTAGTTGGGAGTTTAGGAGTTCAAGACCAGCCAGAATAGGCCGGGAGCAGTGGCTTACACCTGTATCCTAGCCCTCTGGAGGCAAAGGTGGGTGGATTGCCTAAGCTCATGAGTTCGAGATGAACCTGAGCAAAATCAAGACCTGGTCTCTTACTAAAAATAAGAAAACTAAAACAAGAGGATTGCTTGAGCCCAAGTTTGAGGTTGCTGTGAGCTATGTCGCCATGGCACTGTACCCAGGGCGATAGCATGAGACTCTGTCTCAAAAAAACAAAACAAAACAAAACCAGCCAGAACAAAGCGAGACCCCATTTTTACTAAAAATAGAAAAACTAGCTGGGTGTTTTGGCAGGCACCTGTACTCACAGCTACTTCGGAGGCTGACACAAGGGGATTGCTTAAACACAGGAGTTTGTGGTTGCTATGAACTATGATGCCATGGCACTCTACCCAGGATGACAAAGTGAGACTTTTGTTTCAAAAAGAAAAAAAAAAAAAAAAGGCAAATTGCCATTATCAAAACAGGATGGAAGCAGGCCAAATTCCAACTGGTTATAACCCAGACGGTGGAGGAACACCACCCCTACCATGAATATTCCTTCCCTTGTTTAGCCCATTGCTTAAATATAAAGACAACAGGAACCAGGGGCCAGTTCTTCTCTTCTGCGGGGAGTAGACTTTGTATAGTTTCTGAATAAATCTCACTTTCATTTTTTACCTTGGGCTTACTCCTGAACTCTTTCTTGTGTGAAACCAAGAACCCACTGTGACCTCAAGTGGCTCCCCACTTTGGTGATGTATTTCCTTGCATCATTTTGAAGCCCTAAACCATTGCCACCCCCATGTAGGCTGCCATGTAAATCTTTACCCCTAGCTCTTTCGGGAGCTACTCTCCTTATAGGGTCTGCCCACATGCATTTTTTTTCTTATCAAGTTGTCTATTGCCACTTTAATCTACAGGGCCTTAGTTGGACCCAGGCTGGTAAAGGAGAAGTTTTTCTTCCCAACACTTCTCTCTCTCTCTCAGCTTTTTTTTTTTTTTTTTTTTTTTTTTGATAAATCGTCTCAAGCTGTCGCCCTGGGTGGAGTGCTGTGGCATCACAGCTCACAGCAATCTCCAACTCCTGGGCTTACGCGATTCTCTTGCCTCAGCCTCCCAAGTAGCTGGGACTACAGGCACACACCACAACGCCCAGCTATTTTTTGTGGTTTTAGTTGTCGTTGTTTGGCAGGCCAGGGCTGGATTCGAACCCGCCAGTTTGGTGGATGTGGCTGGCGCCTTAGCTGCTAAGCTACAGACTCTGAGCCACTTCTCTCTTTATTTCATTTTCATCCTTTTCATTTTTCCCAGTCTTTCTTCAATACCCTCCCAGTTTATTGTTGTTGTTATTTCTAAATTAACTTCTAAAATATTTTTTAAATTCTCAGTTTTAATATTGAAATCAGTAAATGTTGACAGACGTAACCCACAAATTCAAAAGCTCTTTAGATTACTAAAAAAAAAATTTTTTTTTTGAGACAGAGCCTCAAGCTGTCCACCCTGGGTAGAGTGCTGTACCATCACAGCTCACAGCAATCTCCCAACTCCTGGACTCAAGTGAGTCTCCTGTCTCTGCCTCCCAAGTAGCTGGGACTATGGGCACCTGCCACAATGCCCGGCTATTTTTTGGTAGCAGCCGTCATTGTTTGGTGGCACAGGCTGGATTTGAACCCACCAGCTCAGTTGTATGTACCTGGAGCCTTAGCCACTTGAGCCACAGGCGCCGAGCCTAGATTACTCAAATTTTAAGAGTGTAACAAAGTCCTGAAACCAAAAAGTCTGAGAACGGCCACTTTAATAGATGTCTGTGAATGTGTGTGTGTGGGGGTGGGGTGGGGGTGGGAATTGTCTATCCTGCAGTTTTTTTAGTTCTGCTTTGTGTTGCATGTCCTACATTTTCCTCTTTTGATTCCTTTCCATTCCACCACCTAATCTCCAAAGATGGCCTTGCCTCTCCTTTCGTTTTTTGCATTCTGTCCCACCAGGAGTGTTAACTTTTCTGAGAATGCCTGCTTGAGCCCCACAATGCTTTTTTTTTTTTTTAATAACATATAACTTCCATCTAATATTCTTTTTACTTATTTATTTATTTCCAGTTTTTGGCCAGGGCTGGGTTTGAACCCGCAACCTCTGGCATATGGGGCTGGTGCCCTACCCTTTGAGCCACAGGCACCGCCCCCACAATGCTTTTTTAAATCTCTCCCCACGGACATTGCTCTGATCTACCAGGATTCCTTTTTTTGTATTTTTCACTTAGGGCAGACTTTCTCTTTAACTCGGTGATTGTAGACCAATCTTTGACCTTTAGCTGCCCCCTCTCCTCTTTCACTCGGTATTTCCAGAGCTGTCCTTGCTCTGCATAAAGCCTTGCAGTAGAATTGTGAAAGACATCACACTGGGATTCAGTGTTTATTTTTCTACTTACAGGTAATTTAGAGCCTGGGAATTCTCAGCCATCTAGATATGCTGGGAATGTAGTTTTTTTGTTTGTTTGTTTGTTTGTTTTTCTCCTTGTTCTTTACCAGGAATCAGGAAACTTTTTTTTTTTTTTTTTTTTTTTTGTAGAGACAAAGTCTCACTTTATCACCCTTGGTAGAATACCATGGTGTCACAGCTCACAGCTTAGGTGATTCTCTTGCCTCAGCCTCCCGAGTAGCTGGGACTACAGGTGGCCGCCACAACACTGGGCTATTTTTTTGTTGCAGTTTGGCTGGGGCTGAGTTTGAACCTGCCACCTTCAGTATATGGGCCAGCACCCTACCCACTGAGCCACAGGCACCTCCCCAGGAAACTTTTTCTTAAAGGGCCAGATAGTAAATATTTTAGGCTTGTAGGCCATATCTTCTCTCTCATGACTACTCAGTGCTGCTATTGTGGCATAAAAGCAGCCATAATGACAACACATAAACAGATGTGTTCCAATAAATCTTTATTTAGGTTAATGCCTGTGGCTCAAAGGGGTAGGGCGCTGGCCCCATATGTCGGAGGTGGCGAGTTCAAGCCCATCCCCAGCCAAAAACTACAAAAATAATAATAATAAAATAGAAAATAAATCTTTATTTATAAAATGACCTCTTTATTTTATTATTATATTACAATTTATTATCATTATTATTATTATTAGAGACAGAATCTCACTCTGTCATCCTGAGTGCCAGTGCCATGACCTCAGCCTAACTCCCAGCAACCTCAAACTCCTGGGCTTAAGTGATCCTCCTGCCTCAGCCTCCCAAGTAGCTGGGACTACAGGCATGCACCACAACATCTGGCTAATTTTTTTTAATTTTTAGTAGAGATGGGGAGTCTCACTCTTGCTCAGGCTGGTCTCAAACTCCAGAGCTCAAGTAATCCTCCTCCCTCAACCTTCCAAGAGTGCTAGAATTGCAGGCGTGAGCCACTGAGCCAAGCCAATCATAGCTCACAGCAACTGCCAACCTCCAACTTGGGTCCAAGCGATTCTCTTGCCTCAGTTTTTTCTATTTTTTTAGTAGAGATGGGGTCTCACTTTTGTTCAGGCTGGTCTTGAACTCCTGAGCTCAAGCAATCCACACTCCTCAGCCTCCCAGAGTGCTAGGATTACAGACATGAGCCACCTTGCCTGGCCAGTAATTTTTTTTTTTTTTTTAAGAGACAGTATCTCACTCTATCACTTAGGCTGAAGTGCACTTAGGCTGGTGTGATCATAGCTCACTTCAGCCTCAAACTCCTGGGTTCAAACAATCCTCTTGCCTCAACCTCCTGAGCAGCTGGGACTATAGGTGTGCCACCACACCCAGCTAAGTTTTTTAAAATTTCTCGTAGAGTTGAGGCCTCACTATTTTGTCCAGGCCAGTCTCAAACTCCTAGCTTCAAGCAGTCCTCCCACTGGTGACCTCATAAAGCACTGGGATTACAGGCTGAGCTCAGCCCCTGTGCTTTACAGTTATTTGACATGTGAAGAGATTTAGACTTAGGCAGCCACTATTATCCTTGGCAACTCAGAAGTTCATAGTGATTCCTAGGAATTCTTCATATTTGCAAAATAAAATGAGTCGCTTTGCAACAAACACAAAGATGCACCACCCAGATCCCCCTTCAGGGAAGGACTTGTTGCCCAGCTGCAGGGAGTGCATTAGGCAGACAGCCTCCAGCTGTCAGCTATTTCAGGTTCTATTTCATCTGCACAGAGCTGCCTCACCCAAGGTCATATACTTCCCAACAATCCATATCTAGAGACCAAGGCTGGTGGCAGAAGAGAAAGGCCCAGCTATTTTGGCTTAACTTAGAACATTTTGATGTGCAGTGTTTGCTCCAGAGCTCCTCTGCCCAATCCTGCTTCCCCCTCCTTCCTTCCTTTTTTTTGAGACAGAGCCTCAACCTGTCACCCTGGGTAGAGTGCTGTGGCATCACAGCTCACAGCAACCTCCAACTACTGCTGGGCTTAAGCGATTCTCCTGCTTCCACCTCCCAAGTAGCTGGGACCACAGGCACCCGCCACAATGCCTGGCTATTTTTTGGTTTCAGCCATCATTGTTGTTTGGCGGGCCTGGGCTGGATTCGAACCCGCCAGCTCAGGTGTATGTGGCTGGTGACTTAGCCGCTTGAGCCACAGGCGCTGAACCCCCCTCCTTCCTTTCACAAGTGCTGATCCCTGCTAGACTTCTTGTACCTTAGACTCCATCTCAGCATCTGCTTCTGGAGAATCCATTCCGTGTCTCTCTTGTTGGTTATATGAAGTACATATAGTTGTTATACAACTATAACCAAACTACAGTTCCTCTGTGGTTTGTGTTGGGTTACTCTGCACTTTCTTCCCAATACAGGATGGCCCCACTTTATTGCCCTTATCTATTTTACCTTGGGTTATTCTCCCTCCTTCCTTAAAGATTTAACACCTGGTTCATCATCATTCTGTGCAATTCTGCTGCTCTGATAATTCTTGGTAATTTCCATACACACAGCAATGTTCCTTCTAATGCCTTGACCTCTTGGTTCCTTGGCATACACTCCTCTAGTGGTCTTTTCAGCCATTCGTTCCCACAGTCACACTTGGGATTCTGTCATTAGAAATAATTCCAACCAAAAAAAAAAAAAAAGTAATTTTTTCATATATAGCATGTTACCTGTATGCAGTTGAATTATAAAGTTCATTGCAAAACAGATTATCTTATTTTTTGCATAGCAATCAGGGTTGAAGTTTGTTTGCTATATCAACAAATTAAGGACATTTTCACAAACAAATAAACAATATGCCAATTTGTAAAAAAAAAAAAAAAAGAAAGAAATAATTCCAACCCCCTCCATGATCCCAATTTCATACACCCCATTCTCCAATCAACTACTTCTGTTTCCAGTTCACACCTAATGCTCAACTCCAGTAATCATTAGCTTCATCCATCAACCTTACCACTTTTTCACTGTCCTAAACCCACTCATATACTTACTTACTTCCTGTTGTAGACTAAATTATGTCCCCCCAAAATTCATATGTTGAAATCCTAATGACCAATGTGACTATATTTAGAAATAGGGCCTGTAAGGAGGCAATTAAGGTTAAGAGAACTCAACAAGACTGGCCCTGGAAGGGTATAGTGGCCCAGGCCTGTAATCCCAGCACTCTGACAGGCCAAAATGGGAGGATCATTTGAGGCCAGGAGTTCAAGACCAGGCTGGGCAACATAATGAGACCCTGGGTCTACAAAAATTTTTAAAATTAGTTAAGAACAGTGGATCATACCTGTATTCCCAACTACTTGGGAGACTGAGGAAAAAGGATTACTTAAGCCTAGGAGTTTGAGGCTAAAGTGAGCTACTCTTGTACCACTGCACTCCAGCTTAGGTGACAGAGCAAGACCCTGTGTCAAAAAAAGAAAGAAAAGGCTCATTGTCTGTAGCTCAGTTGTTGGGGCTGGCGATTCAAACCCAGCCCAGGGCAGCTAAACAACAATGACAACTACAATAAAAAAATAGCTTGGTGTTGTGGCAGGTGCCTGTAGTCCCATCTACTTGAGAGGCTGAGGCAAGAGAATCACTTAAGCCCCAGGGTTGGAGGTTGCTATGAGCTGTGACACTATGACACTCTACCCAGGGTGACATAGTAAGACTCTGTCTCAAAAAAAAAGAAAAAAAAGAAAAACAAAGAAAGAAAGAAAAGAGGGGTGCCTATAGTTCAGTGGTTAGGGCGCCGGCCACATGGTCCAGGGCTGATGTGTTCAAACCCGGCCCAGCCTGCTAAACCTGTGTAGTCCCAGCTACTAGGGAGGCTGAGGCAAGAGAATAACTTGAGCCCAAGAGTTTGAGGTTGCTGTGAGCTATAACATCATAGCACTCTACTGAGGGTTACAAAGTGAGACTCTGTCTCAATAAAAAGAAAGGAAGGAAAGAAGGGAGGGAGGGAAGAAGAGAGGAGGGGAGAGAAGAGGAAAGGAAAGAAAAGAAAAAAGAGTGGCCCTAATCTAATAGGACTGGTGGGGGGGGGGGAGTTGTTTTTTGGTTTTTTTGAGACAGAGCCTCAAGCTGTCGCCCTGGGTAGAGAGCTGTGACATCACAGCTCACAGCAACTTCCAACTCTTAGGCTCAAGTGATTCTCCTGCCTCTGCCTCCCAAGTAGCTGGGACTACAGGCACCCACCACAACACCCGACTATTTTTTGTTACAGCCATTATTGTTGCTTGGCGGGCCCTGGCTGGATTTGAACCCGCCAACTCAGGTATATGTGGCTGGAGCCTTAGCCTCTTGAGCCACAGGCGCCAAGCCAAGGACTAGTGTCCTTATAAGAGAAAGAAGAGACACCAGAGATCTTTCTGCACAGTCACAGAGGAAAGACCATGTGAGGACACAGCCAGAAGGCAGATGTCTCCAAGCCAGGAAGAGAGGGCTCAACAGAAACCAGTGCTGCTTGGACTTTGATCTTGGACTTTCAGCTTCTAAAACTACGAGAAAATAATTGTCTTTCCTTTATGCCACTCGCTTTGTGGCATCCTGTTACAGAAGCTTAAACTAATACACTCCCATACTTAAAATTTCATGCTCAGTCATAATCAACCATTGCAAACACCTTCAACTCCCTTGGCTGGATCTCAGTTTGAGTTATTTGCTTGGCAAAACCCAAATTGTGGTGAAATCTAGTACTTCCATGTCTACACCAGCGCTGCTGAATACAGCTGAAGGAGAGCAACCACATTGACTGGACTACTTTACATTCATGACCACTTTCCTCAAGTAGGCACTTAACTTCCAAGCAATTATTCTACATTTTTCTAGTCCGTTAACACTCCTACTCTCTGAGTTAATTATTTCACATCTTTCCTTTCCTCTTTATACATGTTCCACGCTAACTCTCTGCTAATGACCTTGCTGCTTATTTCATTAATAGAGGCCACCAGGAGAGAACTTTCACAAACTCCAGCCAACAAATACACCACCCTACAAGCATCTGCCTTCTCCCCTGGGGCACCCTCACATTACTCCTGCACTTCCCCTAACTCTCCTAAACCACTGATAATTGCCATCAGCACTCAAAGGTGCTGAATTGTCCTCCAATCCCTCCCCGCAAATCTTAGAAAAGAAAAAAGCAAAGGCAAAAACTTTCCTTATTTCCCCTTCCAGCTTTTGTACTGTATCACTCTGCTCACCCGTAAATCAAACCCCTCAACACAATTACAGCAACCTCAAACTCTTGGACTCAAGAGATCCTCTTACCTCCCAAGTAGCCAACGCTACAGATGCCCATCACAACACCCGGCTATTTTTTGAGCTCTTGCTCAGCCTGGTCTCAAACTCCTGAGCTCAAGCAGTCCACCCGCCCCGGCCTCCCAGAGTTTTAAGATTACAGGACTGAGCCACCTCACCTGAAAGCCACTTTGTCAGGCTTTCAACCTGTTGCTCCTTCAGAGCTGGTCCTCTCTCCGTTCTCCTCTTACCTGACAACCAACAGCTTGTGACAGAGAGGTTCACTCTCTCCTCCTTGGACACATTTTCTTCATTTGGTTTCCAGTATAGCATAGTGCCAAAACTTTTACTGGTTCCTCCCCATCTCCCAGACCTCCAATAGTAGAAATGTGTTAGGGCATTTCTCAATTTATTAATGGGACATAGGCACACAAAGTTCATCACTCATAGTCTTGGAGCCCTCTTCCCTCAGGTAGCCATGTGGCTTACCTGTTACTTCCTTCTGTCACTATCAAGGGGTCCCTTCCCAGTGAGCCTTTCCCTGACTACTCAACTAAAAAATGCAATCTTTTTCCCACCTACCTAATGCCTACTTTCATCCACATCCCTTGCCTTATATTTCTCATTAGCAATAAACACAAGCTAACATTTAATACATATAATGATTTACCTCTGTACCTTGTTTGTTATATGTCTTGCCCACCAGAATGTGAGCTTCAAGAGGAAGGAGTTTTCACCCTCTTTCGTCTTTGTCCCCAGCACCTAGAACAGTGCTTTGTATACAGCAGGTGCTTATGTTCACTGAAAGAATGAACAATAAAGTTACTTTGCCCCCAAATACCAGTAGCTCACCCTCTACCACAAAGAATATTTGTAAATACGTAGGTCATTTCTACACAGGCAAAGAGATGTTCATTTGGTTATGTCTTGGTAATTCATGTATGTTTTTGGAACAGAAACTCAGCAACGACCAAAGCTTATCTAATCACATCTAATCAAAAATTTAAGAGCTTCATTCCCAGGTTTAGGCAACTTTAGTCTTCAACAATTATCAGCTTGGCGCCCGTGGCTCAAGCAGCTAAGGCGCCAGCCAGATACAGCTGGTGGGTTCAAATCCAGTCCGGGCCCACCAAACAACAATGACGGCTGCAACCAAAAAATAGCCGGGTGTGGTGGTGGGCGCCTGTAGTCCCAGCTACTTGGGAGGCGGAGGCAGGAGAATCACTTGAGCCCAGGAGTTGAAGGTTGCTGTGAGCTGTGATGCCATAGCACTCTACCCGGGGTGACAGTTTGAGGTTCTGTCTCAAAAAAAAAAATAAAAAATAAAAAAAAACAATTATCACAACCCTTGGTTTTCTTTTCTTTCTTTCTTTTTTTTTTTTTTTTTAGAGACAAAGTCTCACTATATCACCCTCGGTAGAGGGCTGTGGCTAGTAGAGTAGCTGGGACTACAGGCACCTGTCACAATGCCCAGCTATTTTTTGTTGCCGTTTAACTGGGGTAGGATTTGAACCCACCACCCTCAGCCCTTGGTTGAGCGCCCTGCCCACTGAGCCACTGGCACCACCCACAGCCCTTGGTTTTCATATCAAACCGCAAGGAAATGTCTTACTGTAATGTAAAGTCTTACTGATACACTAATCCTGTCACTGGATTAGTGTGCCACAATTAGCTAGTGATAGTAAAATGCCAAAACAGAATTTTTCAAAATAAATTGGCTAGGGCAGAGCCTGTGGAGCCCTACTCTTTCTGAGTAGGGTGCCGGCCCCATATACCGAGGGTGGCGGGTTCAAACCCAGTCGCGGCCAAATTGCAACAAAAAATAGCCGGGCATTATGGCGGGAGCCTGTGGTCCCTGGGGAGGAACCAGTAAAACTTTTGACACTATGACTTGGGAGGCTGTGGCAAGAGAATTACCTAAGCCCAAGAGTTGGAAGTTGCTGTGAGCTGTGATGCTACAGCACTCTGCAAGAAGGCAACAAAGTGAGACTCTGTCTCTGATTGATAAATAAATAAATAAACTGGCTAAAATGTATGGGCCAAAATAGCCAGATATCTTGCTCATAGTCGTCAAGATCATGAAATCTGTAGCCTACGGAAGGACCAAACAGGCTCATGAAACTTCCTTCTACATTTACTTTCAGTGACCACTCACTTGGAAAAGTTATCTACAAAACAGCATTTTTTGTAGTGGATTATGACAAAGCATTACTGAAATGTGTCATCAAAATTCTCATTCACAGGTGGTGCCCATAGCTCAGTGTGTAGGGTGCCGGCCACATACACCGAGGGTGGCAGGTTCGAATCCAGCCCAGGCCTGCCAAACAACAACAACTACAACAACAACAAGAACAACAACAACAACAAAAAAATGCTTGGGCGGTGCCTGTGGCTCAAAGGAGTAGGGCACTGGCCCCATATATCGGAGGTGGTGGGTTCAAATCCGGCCCAGGCCAAAAACTGCAAAAAAAAAAAAAAAAAAAAAAATTGCCAGGCATTGTGGTGGGAGCCTGTAGTCCCAGCTACTTGGGAGAGAGAGAGGCAAGAGAATCGCTTGAGCCCAAGAGTTTGAGGTTGCTATGAGCACTGATGCCACAGCACTCACCCAGGGCAGTATAGTGAGACTCTGCCTCAAAAAAAAAAAAAAAGAAGAAGAAGAACTTGGTTCAACTCTGAAGGTTGGGGCAAGAGGATCTCTTGAGCCCAAGAGTTTGAGGTTGCTGTGAGTTGTGATGCCATGGCACTCACCCAGGGCATAGTGAGACTCTGTCTCAAAAAAACGGAGCAACTTGGCAGATATTTTATATTGGTTTCTTATTTGCTCAATGTATGCCAGCAACTGACACCTGACACCTATCCTGACAAGCAGGCTGGAAGTAGGCCAGTTTGTGAGCCATGTGAGGAGAGACGACTTTAAAGAGAACAATTCTGTCATTAAGTTCTTCTCCAAGGAAAAAAACTTAAGCAAATTAGGAATTTTTCTTGACTGGACAAAAAGGAAAGAGAAAGGTCTTACCCAATTCCTACCTCAAAAGTTTAAAGACACAATGTGCTGGTCCTTTCTGCTCTGTGAAAAGGACACCAAATGATGGCATCAGCCCTACTGGGCAGTTTGCATGGTGCTAGTCACACTGACTTTCTGCATGCACTGGTTTGATTTTGGGTCTCATTTCTAAGGTACAGAAAATATGCCATGCCAAAGTGATAAGGATCTTCCACTCCAAAGCCTGGCATGATGGCTCATGGTTATAATCCCAGCTACTGGTGAGGAGGCTGGGAGGGGGAATGCAGAGGTGGAAGGCCTGTTTGAAGTCAGGAGTTTGAGACCAAATAACAGAGACTAGATAACATAAGAGGAGTATCTTTTTTTTTTTTTTCTGTAGAGACAGAGTCTCACTTTATCACCCTTGGTAGAGTGCTGTGGCATCACACAGCTCACAGCAACCTCCAACTCCTGGGCCTAGGCAAGTCTCTTGCCTCAGCCTCCTGAGTAGCTGGGACTACAGGCACCCGCCACAACACCCGGCTATTTTTTTGTTGCAGTTTGGCCAGGGCTGGGTTTGAACCCTCCACAGGGGCCCTGAAGAGTGGCTCCTCTGTTTACAACACACCCGATAGGAATCTAGGGTCATTGTGACAAAGGGCAGCACAAAACTTGTGGCCGCCTGTGAACAAATGCCCTACATGTGGGGAAAAAAGAAAAGTAGTCCTTAGGCAGACTTCCACTTGTGGGGAGATGAAGTAGGCTCCTTTCTCCTATTCCTCAGTAAAACTAAAAACTCCGGACATTATATATAAAATGATAATGAGACTCTGAATAGTGGCGAGCGTAGGTATATACATCCATATCTATGCATGTGTATGTATATACGTTTATATATATACACATACAGGTAAACTGACTAAGGACCTTGGGGCCTGAGGAAAGACAGTGGTGAGTTCTCTGGGTTTTCTTTTTGACTCATGCAGACTTGATGCCTAAGAAGCTGATAGCCTGGAAATACCAATGACACAGACAAGTAAAGCCACAGCAAAAGCCTTCTTTCTAGCCAAAGAACCAGGAAAGGGGCAACTTAATAAAGTAGAAAACTTGAGACAATAACTATTCTAGCCAAATACTGCAGAAAAAGCTGACCCACCCATATCCTCATGAACAAAGAGCAGCAAGACTTCCACCCTCAGAAGGATCAGGTGAGATGCTGGGATACATCCACAGGAGGAGTGTGACAGGAAACCAAGGAGGGAATCTGACTTTCATCTCTACTGGCAGTAATCAGTTATCCTTATGACAGTGCCCCACCAGTGTCAGTAGAGACCACGTGGGGCACCAAGATTCTCACCACTGCCCAGCAGTCTCACGGAGTATCCCTGTCTGGTATCAACAGGCTGCCTAGGGAACTTAGATTTTACCTGTATCTGACAGAAGATTGCACCCCAGCTTTCCCTGCCAGAGTGGTGTCAGAGAAAGCCAGGTGAAACAAGGTTTGAATAAGATATAGGTCAGGCGAAGTGGCTAGTGCTGGGAGGCTAGGACAAGAAGATCACTTGAGCGTGGGAATTCCAGCCAAGCCTGAGCAAAGACCTCATCTCTACTAAAAAATAGAAAAATTAGCCAGGTATGTGGCAGGTGCTCATAGACCCATTTACTCTATAAACTAAGACAAGAGGGTCACTTAAACCCAGGAGTTTGAGGTTGTAGTGAGCTAAGCTGATGCCACTGCATTCTACCCACAGTTACTGAGACGCTGTATCAAAATACATACATATGCATGTATATATGTATATACATACATATATATAATTTAAGCAAAAAAAAAAAAAAGATATAAAGAAGAGCCAAATGGAAATGTTAATACTGAAAATACAATAACCAAGATAAAAAGCTCAGTGGATGGGCTCAACAGCAAAAGGGAGGGAATAGAGGAAAGGATCAGTGAACAACAGATAACTCCCCAATTCTGGACAACTGAAAGAAAACAGACTAAAGAAAATTGAACAGAAACTCAGGGACTTACGCCAGCACTAAAAGAAAAGAACTAAATGGCCGGGTGAGTTGGCTCATGCCTGTGATCCTAGCACTCTGGGAGGCCTGGGCAAGTGGATTGCTTGAGCTCAGGAGTTCAAGACCAGCCTGAGCAAAGTCAAGACCCCCTGTCTCTACTAAAAATAGAAGAACTGAGGCAAGAGGATGACTTGAGGCCAAGTTGGAAGTTTATAATTGTATAGATGGAGGAGGAGGGAAGGAATAAAGGGAGATATGATTTCTATACTTCAACGGGTATAATGATCACACTAGTACACTGATAAGCTATGTAATAATATAACACCTAGGACAACAACTAAAAACAGCTGTATGAAAAGACAGACTCAAAAAAACTAGGTAAATCAAAGGATAGAGTAAGGGGAGGAGAGGAGAGGATGGGTGGAGGGAGAGTAATTGGTGGGACCACACCTACGGTGCATCTTACAAGGGTACATGTGAAATTTACTAGGTGTAGAATATAAATGTCTTAACACACACATACACACACACACACACAAAAAAAAAAAATCCAGGGGTAAAAGTATAACACTTTCCTTAAACTATCTCTAAAAGTATAACACTTTCCTTAAACTATCTCTTCTGCCCATAAAGAAACTTCATATCTTTTTTCTTTTTCTTTTTTTTTTTTTGTAGAGACAGAGTCTCACTTTATCTCCCTCAGTAGAGTGCTGTGGCGTTACAGCTCACAGCAACTTCCAGCTCCTGAGCTTAGGTGATTCTCCTGCCTCCGCCTCCCAAGTAGCTGGGACTACAGGCACCCCCCACAATGCCCGGCTATTTTTTGGTTGCAGCCATCATTGTTGTTTGGCAAGCCCGGACTGGATTCGAACTCGTCAGCTCAGGTGTATGTGGCCAGCGCCTTAGCTGCTTGAGCCACAAGTGCCAAGCCAAAACTTTATATCTTTAGGTGTTAGATCAATTCTCCGGGGGTACCCATAATAACAATGTCTCTCCAGTGGAGAAAATTTGAAGCCTGGGGACACAAAAATGTTGTTTTTGACTGCTGCTGATATAGGACCAATAAAACCCTCTAAATGCACACTGTCTACTGTGTAATTTCCAATACTTCCACACTCTTTCCACAAATGGCCACCACCATTAGGGAGTTTTAATATTTCGTTCAAAATTGATTAGTTCCTGTGGCCAATAACCAATGTAATTATCATGGATGTTGTATTAATCCTTACATTTCCCTGAGTTCAATATACCAGTGTATCTTAATCTTTCTCTATTCAGTTGCTCAGTTACCCAATTAGACTGTTGGTGGCCATTTATTGGGACTTATTTCATCTGTGATACATGAGCTTACTTTGAGTTCCCAAGGAATTGGTCTGGCTTATGTGATTACAAGGATATTATTCTGGGTATGTGCCGCTTCTAGTCTTTCCCCTCACTCAAATTATAGAATCTCAGAGAAATAACTGAAATGGAAAGGCTTTGGATGTTAACTTTCCCAATATATGGTGTTGCCAGGTCCATTAAGAAAAATTATCTAACATTTCGGAACAAGTTGGTTATGTCACACATAACAAAAATACTTCTGCCACGAGCTGTGTGGCTCATTAGATATTTTGAAAAAACCCTGCTTAAAATTATATGGATGCTGGATATATCTTAACGAGTACTTGTTCATATACCCTGTTAGGACCACAGGAAGCTAAGGAAAATCTCCAGGAACCTATGCCCACATGGATATGAGGCTACCATGGGGGATGCCAATAACAGATGCTTGGAGCTTTGGAGGTGAACAGACATGAAAAATAAGAGTCATATCTTGAGCCTAAAGAACATGGGGCAATAACACTGTCTTGGTTGTGAATTTGAGTGAAAATAATAATAATGATGATGACAATAACAACAGCAACAGCCTTCCCTGAAAAGTTTTTTAAATTTATTTTATTTTTTAATTTTTTTAAGAAGTTTTTTGTTATTTTTTAGAAACAGGGTCTCGTTCTGTCACCCAGGCTGGAATGCAGTGGTACATCATAACTCATGGTAACCTCAAACTCCCAGGTTCAAGCAATCCTCCTGTCTCAGCCTCAGAGTAGCTGGGACTACATGTGCACACCAATATGCCCAACTAATTTTTAAATTTTTTTTGTAAAGATGGGGTCTTCTGTGTTGTTCAGGCTGGTCTCAAAGTCTTGGGTGTAAGTGGTCCTCCTGCCTTTGCCTCCCAAAGTGGTGGGATTACAGGCATGAGCCATTGTACCCAGCCACCTCAAATTTTATTATCTTTTTTTTTGGGGGGGGAGATAAAGTCTCACTTGTTCGCACTTGGTAGAGTGCCATGACATCTTCGCTCACAAGAATCTCAAACTCTTGGGTTCAAGTGCTCTTCTTGCCTCATCCTTCCAAGTAACTGGGACTATAGGTACCTGCCACAATACCCGGCTATTTTTTAGAGCCAGGGTCTCGCTCTGGCTCAGGCTGATCTCGAACATGTGAGCTCAGGCAGTCTGCTCACCTTAGTCTCCCAACTGCTGGGATTACAGGTGTGAGTCACTGCCCTCAGCCAAACATTTTATTTTTATTTATTTATTTATTTATTGTTAAGCAGGCCCGGGCCAGGTAGGAACCTGCCATCCCTGGTGCAGGAGGTCAGTGCTCTAACCACTGAGTAGGGGAACCCTCACCTCAAAAGTTTTAACCATGGACCTGCCCTTTTATGAGTCTTGGGTCCAAATTCATAAGATCTTAATCTTACAGATTAATTTTAGTCAAATATGAGCAACCAGTAAAAAGAAAATTTATTGTGATAATCACATAAGGAAATAAACCATTATGAAATAGAGTCAGCAGGAACAACAACAACAAAAGAGAGTTTAACATTTAAAAAGCAATCAGGGGGCGGCATCTGTGGCTCAAGGGGTAGAGTGCCAGCCCCATATACCTGTGGTGGTGGGTTCAAACATGGCCCTGGCCAAAAATTGCAAAAATAAAACAAAATAAAATAAAAAGCAATCAGACGGGCGGCACCTGTGGCTCACCGGGTAGGGCACCTGCCCCATATACTGAGGGTAGCGGGTTCGAACCCCACCCTGGCCAAGCTGCAATAAAAAAATAGCCGGCCATTGTGGCAGGCACCTATAGTCCCAGCTACTCAGGAGGCTGAGGCAAGAGAATCGCCTAAGCCCAGGAGTTGGAGGTTGCTGTGAGCTGTGATGCCACAGCATTCTACTGAGGGTAATCTAAAAAATAAAAAGCAATCAGGTCTTAGCTCAGTGGTTAGGGCACCAGCCCAGGTGGGTTCAAACCTGGCCAGGGCCTGCTAAAACAACAATGACAACAATAACAAAAAAAATAGCTAGGCATTGTGGCAGGAGGCTATAGTCCCAGCTACTTGGGAGGATGAGGAAGGAGAATCACTTGAGCCCAGGAGTTTGAGGTTGCTGTGAGCTGTGACACAGAGTGCCACATAATGAGACTCTGTCTCAAAAATAATAATAAAATAAAATTTAAATAAATAAATAAATAAATAAATAAATAAATAAAAAGCAATCAGTCTGTAGTTCAGTTAGTAGTATCAATGTTCATTTCCTAGTTTTGACAAATGTGTCAGTTATGCAGGATATTAACATTAGGAGAAGCTGGGTAAAAAGTGTACAGTAATTCTTTGTGCTACCTTTGCAACATTCCTATAAATCTAAAATTATTCCCAATGGCTGGAACTAGAGGCACAAACCTGTGATCCCAGCACTTTGGGAGGCCAAAGTAGGAGAATCATTTGAAGCCAGGAGTTTAACATGAGCCTTAGCAACATAGTGAGACCCCTATCTCTATCAAAAAAAAAAAAAAGATTGGAATAATTCACCATACATTAAAGAAGAAAATATGAGGTCATATTTTTAAAAGCAGAGGAAGAAAGCACTTGATATAAATCCAATGTACTTTTTTTTTTTTGAGACGGAGTCTCACTATGTCACCCTCGGTACAGTGCTATGGTGTCACAGCTCACAGCAACCTCAAACTCTTGGGCTTAAGCGATTCTCTTGCCTCAGCCTCCCAAGTGGCTGGGACTATAGGCGCCTGGCTATTTTTTTGTTTTGCCGTGGCTGGGTTCAAACCCACCAGCCCTGGCACATGTGGCCAATGCCCTACCCACTGAGCAACAAACACCACCCCTGGCTATTTTCTTCTCTTTTCTTTTTTCTTTCTTTCTTTTTTTTTTTTTAGAGACAGAGTTTCACTTTGCCGCCCTCAGTAGAGTGCCCTGGCGTCAAACAGCTCACAGCAACCTCCAATTCCTGGACTTAGGCAATTCTCTTGCCTCAGCCTCCTGAGTAGCTGGGACTACAGGTGCCCGCCACAGTGGCCGGCTATTTTTTTATTGCAGCTTGGCCTGGGTCAAGTTTGAACCCACCACCCTCAGTATATGGGGCCGGTGCCCTACTCACTGAGCCACAGGCCTCTGGCTATTTTCTTTCTTTCTTTTTTTTTTATTAATTGATTATTTTTTTTTTTTATTTTCTAGCTGGCTATTTTCTAATTGCAGATTTCATTGCTGTTTAGCTGGCCCGAGCTGGGTTTGAACCCATCAACCTCAGTGCATGTGGGTAACACTGTAACCACTGTGCTACAGGCACTGAGCCCCAGTATACTTTTAAAGAAAACAAGAAGATGGTAAGAAGATAAGCCTTACAAAACTTATTGTAAATTATGATAATTGTGACATGGATGAATAGATTCGTGTAGGGACAAATAGAAAAAAAGACTAAAGCATACAGCCTTGAAGTAGGCTTGAGAATATGTGAACTCTTAATATAAGACAGAGCCGGGGTGGCACCTTTGGCTCAGTGGGTAGGGCATTGGCCCCATATACTGAGGGTGGCAGGTTCAAACCCAGCCCCAGCCAAACTGCAACAAAAAAATAGCCAGGTGTTGTGACAGGTGCCTGTAGTCCCAGCTATACCGGAGGCTGAGGCAAGAGAATCGCCTAAGCCCAGGAGTTGGAGGTTGCTGTGAGCTGTGTGGTACCACGGCACTCTACGAAGGTGATAAAGTGAAACTCTTTCTCTACGAAAAAAAGACAGAGTTGTCAGGGAAAAACAATGGGGGAAAGATGGTGTTTCCAATAACTGGTACAAGGACAAGTGGCTATCTGTGGGGAAAGAGTAAAGTCAAACTCCTATATGATACCATACATAAAATCATTTCTAGGTGGATTAAATCTGACTGCTTTGTTAGGCTGCAGTCAGGAAATAAAAACCATAACAATAATTTGAACAGAGAAATTTTAATGTAAAATATTACTAACTAGTTATAGGGGGTTAACTACGTAGAGAAATAGAGAACTTCATACAATATAGGCATGACAGATACAGGGAGCAACAACCACCTCTGCAGCTGAGGTTAAGTACCAGGAAAGGAGCAAAGTTGACAGAGAGATGCCCAACCCAAAGCTGAGACGCAGCCTCACTGCAGAGCATGTAGTTATTTATGCTCCACTGGAGGGAGAGAAGGGGCCACAGGCCAGGGCTGGCAGTCAGGAAACTGTCCTTTGGCATGCTGGCAAAACTGACTGGGAAACCACCTGTTAGGCTGCCAGCAACACTTACTGGGAAGCCACCTGCTGGCGGCCACACCAGCAAGGCAAGAAGGAAAAGCAGCAGGACGGAGGAAAGAAGCCACTTCCTCTTGTAAGGTCCCTCTAGCAACCTTTTCTGGCAAGATCTAACCTTGTGTCGGTAAAAAAGGGAAAAATGTTTACAAGGTCAACCTCCTGCATTACATAAGACAAAGAAGGTAGGGTTTAGAGTTGAGCAGCAATAAATTGCATAATAACTGCATAAATACCTAAATGTGAAAGGCAAAACCATAAAGCTTTTAGAAGAAATTATAAAACAATAGCTTCTGGGGGGCACCTGTGGCTCAGTGGGTAGGGTGCTGACCCCAGATACCAAAGGTGGCGGGTTTAAACCCAGCCCCAGACAAACTGCAAAAAAAAATAGCCAGGTGGTGTGGCGGGCACCTCCAGTCCCAGCTACTCGGGAGGCTGAGGCAAGAGAATAGTTTAACTCCAAGAGTTTGAGGTTGCTGTGAGCTGTGACATCATGGCACTCTACCCAGGGTGATAAAGTGAGACTCTGTCTCAAAAAAAAAAAAAAAAAAGAATAGCTTCATGGTTTCAGTGTACCAACCATAAAGGAACTGATTGATCATTTCACTAAATTCAAATAAACTGTTTAACAAACATCACATGATGCCAGTGAAACACTAATCCTCAGAGTGGGAGAAGATATTTGCAGTATATGTAAGCAATGAAGGACTACTATCCACAAAATATGAAGAGTAGGATATGGCAGGTATATTTCCAAAGATGACGCGGCAGCAATACCTCACATCTTAGGTGCTTCTGTACAATGTGACCTTGACATTCCTATCATTGAAAGATAAGATTTATGTCTGCGCTGCTTTAGAGATTCACCTGTGACCAATAGAATGCAACAGAAGTAACACTGCTTAATGTCCAAAGCCATACAGCTCCAGCCTGATTTACTTTGGGCCCCACCTTTGAAGCCTTGAGCTGACATGTAAGAATTCTGACTATGTTGAGACCAGTTCTTAAAGAAGCACCAATCACATGAGAGAAGCCCATGAAGATGTTCCAGCCAAATGCCCCAGTGAGCCTCCAGACAGTAGCCACATCAACCACCAGACATGTTAGCAAAATACCTCCAGATAATTTTACTCCTCAACCACTGAGTCACCCGAGACTTTGAATCTCACCAGCTGAAACCCCAGACAGAGTAGACACAAGCCGTATCTACTGTGTCCTGTCCAAATTCATGAACCACAGAATCCATGAGCGTAATAAAATAGTTGTTGTTTTTTGAGAGTCTCACTTTGTCACCCTTGGTATAGTTCTGTGGCATCACAGCTCACAGCAACCTCCAACTCTTAGGCTTAGGCGATTCTCTTGCCTCAGCTTCCCAAGTAGCTGGGACTACAGGCACCCGCCTCAACGCCCGGCTATTCATTTTTGTTGTTGTTGCAGTTTGGCCGAGGCTGGGTTTGAACCCGCCACCCTCGGTATATGGGGCTGGCGCCGCACTCACTGAGAGACAGGTGCTGCCCACCATCTATTTTTTTAGACCATGACCAGCCAAAATGGTTGTTTTATACTACTAAGTTTTAGAGTGATTTGTTATGTACCAATGGTTAACTGGTACATCTTACAAGTCAATATAAAAAAGACTCGTGCCTATAATCCTAGCTCTCTGGGGAGGTGAGGCAGGTGGACTGCTTGAGCTCAGGAGTTCAAGACCAGCCTGAGCAAGCATGAGACCCCATCTCCACTAAACGTAGGGGGGAAAAAAAACTACCCAGGTGTCATGGTGGGCACCTGTAGTCCCAGCTACTTGGGAGGCTTAAGCAAGAGGATCACCAGAGCCCAAGAGTTTGAGGTTGCTGTGAGCCATGATGATGCCACAGCCCTCTACACAGGACCACAGAGTAAGACTCTGTCAAAGAAGGAAGGAAGGAAGGAAGGAAGGAAGGAAGGAAGGAAGGAAGGAAGGAAGGAAGGAGGGAAGTAGGGAGGGAGGGAGGGAGGGAGGGAGGGAGGCAGGCCCAAAAGGAAAATGCCACAAATGAGGAAATACAATGGACAATAAATATATGAATAGTTGCCCAATCTCACTGGTAATCAGGAAAATGCAAATTTATTTATGTTTTTTGGCAGTATCTGGTAAAGTTGTAGATGTACATATCCTGCAACCTAGCAATGCTACTCTTAGGTTCATATCTTTTAGAAATTTGTGCACAAATTCACAGAATCAAATCACATGAAGAAAAATGTTCATACCAGCTTATTTGTTATAGTCAAAAACTGGAAATAACCCAGATACCCATCAACAGAAGAATGAGCAAATAAACTATTATTTCCTCTTTCCATGTTATTATACCATACATGTAAATCACAGACAGAAATTTGTTTCAGGCTCAGCGCCAGTACCTCAAGTGGTTAAAGCGCAAGCCACATACTCCGGAACTGGCAGGTTCAAATCCAGACCAGGCCTGCCAAACAACAATGACAACTACAACCAAAAACTAGCCAGGCATCGTGGCGGGCGTTGCTGTGAGCTGTGATGCTATAGCACTCTACCCAGGGCGACATCTTGAGGCTCTGTCTCAAAAAAAATTTGTTTCATAGTTTATGGAAAATGAAAAAACAATCTGTGAATCTTAAGGACCTTAATTAATAGGGGCCTTGAACAAAAAAGAATTCTCAGAGGTTAATAGTTAAATTGGCAATGCATATCCAAACTATGTCCAGAAGAGAAGGCAACTTGGCCCAAGAACTCTATATTTTTCTTTTTCTTTTCTTTTTTTTTTTTTTTGCAGTTTTTGGCCAGGGCCAGGTTTGAACCCACCACCTCTGGTATATGGGGCTGGTGCCCTACTTCTTTGAGCCACAGGTGCCACCAGCCCAAGGACTCTATTTGAAGATATATTTGACAATATATCTCTCTTCTAGAAACATTCGTTAGACTCCAATTAAAAATAAGTATTCTTATAAGTCAAATTTATATATGACAGTAATGGTAGCAAATTTATAAAACTACACTCATCTTGATTTTGTTTTAGCCAAGAAAAAGGGAGTTTGTGACCTTCTTGGTATGCTATTAAGGCTCATGCCTATAATCCTAGCATTCTGGGAGGCCGAGGTGGGTGGATTGCTTGAGCTCACAAGTTCAAGACCAGGCTGAGCAAAAAGTGAGACTCCCTCTACTAAAAAAAGAACAAAAACTAAGGCAAGAGGATTGCTTGAGCCCCAGAGCTGGAGGTTGCTATGAGCTATGACACCATGGCACTCTACTCAGGGTGACAGCTTGAGACTGTCTCAAAACAACAACAACAAAAAAAATGTAGTTACATAAGGAGTCATAATTATATTGGGAACAATAGTTGTGTTTATATATGACAGTAACTAGTATGCATATATGTGTATATGTGCCTATATATACATACACACAGACATATTCCTGCCTAGTCTTTTGGGGTATTTTTGTTTTTGTTTTTGTTTTTGAGACAGAGTCTCACTATGTCGCCCTCAGTAGAGTGCTGTTGCATCACAGCTCACAGCAACCTCAAACTCCTGGCCTTAAGGGATTCTCTTGCCTCAGCCGCCTGAGTAGCTGGGACTACAGGCGCCCGCCACAATGCTTGGCTGTTTTTTGGTTGCAGTTGTCATTGTTTAGCAGGTTTAGCAGGTCCTGTCTGGGCTCGAACCCACCAGCCTCAACTGGTGGCTGGCACTCAACTCACTGAGCTACAGGTGCTGAGCCATTCCTGGCTAGTCTTAACTAGCAGTATCACAAATTGGTATGGAAGAAACAACTTGTATCCAAATCCTCCCAGGTAAATATGAAAAAAGAAAAAAAGCACTCTGGGAGGCTAAGGCAGATGGATTGCTTGAACTCAAGAGTTTCAGACCAGCCTGAGCCAGAGCAAGACTCCCTCTCTATAAAATAGAGTGTATTGTGGTGGGAGCCTGCAGCCCCAGCTACTAGGGAGGCTGAGGCAAGAGGATCTGTTGAGCTCAAGAGTTTGAGGTTGCAGTGAGCTGTGATGCCATGGTACTCAACCCCAGGACGACTGAGTGAGACTCTATCTCAAAAAAAAAAAAAAAAAAAAGAGAGAGAGAGAGAGAGAAAGAGAAGAAAAACTTGTAAAGAGAGACAAAATTCTGCATGCTTTCTTCGCAAAGAAAGGATAATGTGCCAGGCCTGCCTGTATGTAGTCCTAGCACTCAGGGAGGCAGATGCAGTGGTTCCCCCGCGCTCAAAGAGATCAACCTGAAACAAGAGGGAGATTCCATCTCTAAAACTAGACAGGCTTGTTGAGGTGTCTATAGTCCCAGCTACACTCAGGAGAGTGAGGCAAGAGGATCGTTTGAGCCCAAGAGTCTGAGGTTACTGTGAGCTATGACGCCAGAGTACTCTACTGAGGGTGACAAAGTAAGACTCTGACTAAAAAAAAAAAAAGAAACAATAAATGTATGAGGTGACAGATACGCTAATTACCCTAATTGGTCATGACATAATGTAAACATCCCATTACATCCATGAATATGTGCAACTGTTATGTGTCAATAAGTAAATAAATAAATAAGAGAGAACAAAAGTCTCATAAGCCTGAAAATACTTTGCTTATTCAAGCACTTAGCTGCTAACTTCTTTTGAAGATAAGATAAAAAAGGGTAAGGAGTTGTTATCACCTGAGCAATGCAAAAAGCCTTGTTAGCTGACTGGTCAGTCTGGGGCACAGATTGGGGCCTCAAGTGAGATTTAATTTGAATTGCTCTGTTTATCATAATTTCTAGGCACTCTCCCAGTGCCTAGACAACATTATAAATTATAAATTAAGACGAAAAAGGCCCTCTGAGAAGTCAGACTGTTTTTGCCACAGTGACAGTCTTAATCTCTGAGGTTTAGAACCCCTAGTCCCAAGGCTTGTGATATAAATATTGGCTTGCCAATATTTATAAAAATATCTTAAAATTTTTCAGAAAGCTATGACTGTTGCCGGAAATAGTGCTGATTCATAAAATATGGTTGTTGATACTTAAGTCAGTAAGTGAGAGGAAGCAGTTCCCTATGTCCTCCTTCCCACGGCTGCGAGTATCAACCAGGCTTCTGGCAGTTTCTAACCAATACAGTGCAAAGCTATGCTGCTTCTCCACGGTTGGGGGAGCAGCTCAGAGGAGCTGGGCGTTTCCAATAACATATCTCAAACTGAGCTCTTTATCTTCCCACTAACTTCCCTTCTCTCTTGGCAGAACTCATTACTCCAGTCACTGAGGCAAACAAACAGAAAACTGGACTCTCTCCCCACATGTCCAAATCCATCAACAAGACCCGTCTCGTGCCTGGTCATTATTGTCCCAAAAGAGAATAGTTAGAGGGGAGGAGGACAAAGGAGAGAGCGCAACCCGGGCAGCTGTGTGACAGGGCCAGAAGGGAAGTTCCAGACAGTAAATATTACTGGAGCAGATGATGACAGCAAGACAGTGAGGACAGTCATGTTGAGGTGGTGTCCAGAACCAGAATGTGGGAAATCTAGGATGCCACCCTCTGGAGCTTGGATTTATGCTGAGCCAATGAGGAACCACTGAAAACACATCAGGTTGGCATTGAAAATGGGTTGAGGAAGTAGAGACTGGAGGTTATTGTGGTGAGAGATGATAGTGACTTGGACTAGGGTGGTGGCCATGGAAATAAATGCAAGACAACTAGGAGGCAGAGCTGTAGGTGGGGATATGGGAGAGAAAGGTTTGACCTCGGGGGTGATGATGATGCTCCTCGCTGAGCCTGGGAACACTAGAGAAGGAAAGTTTTATGGGAGATAAGGAATCAGTTTCCCACATAGTGAATGTAAGTGCCTAAGAGTACACAGTTGGATATACAGGTTTTGTGTGAAGGAGCCAATGCTGAGCCAGGGAAAGGTACTGGAAATAATCCAGGTACAGATGGTAACATAAACCACAGAAGTAGATGAGCTGGCCTAAGAAAGTTGTGTAAACAGAGAAGTCCAGCTCAGAACTCTGAGGAAAACAAATATTTCAGGGAAGAAGAACCATGAGAAAGTTGGAAGGGAAAGGATTAAGAAGTAGGATGGGAAGCTAAGGCAAGAGAATCCCTTAAACCCAAGAGTTTGAGGTTGCTATGAGCTGTGATGGGACAGCACTCTACCGAGGGCAACATAGTAAGACTCTATCTTAAAAAAAAAAAAAAAAAAAAAAAAGTAGAGGGGAACGAGGAAAGCTGTTATTTATTTATTTATTTATTTATTTATTTATGTGAGTTTAGGCTATCAGCCTGCCTGGGCCTCCAAGAGTGCTGAGGTTACAGACGTGAGCCACCTTGCCCAGCCCCAGGAGAGCTTTTTTTTTTCAGGGTCGGGTTTGAACCCACCACCTCCAGCATATGGGGCCAGTGCCCTAACTCCTTTGAGGCACAGGCGCCACCCACTCAGGAGAGCTTTTAAAAGATCAAGTTGAAGAGCCAGGCATGGTGACTCCCACCTCCCATCCTCTCTACTTCTTAATCGTTTCCCTTCCCAACTTCCTCATGATAATCCCAGCACTTGGGAGGCCAAGGCAGGTGGATTGCCTGAGCTCACAGGTTTGAGAACAGCCTGAACCAGAGCGAGACCTCGTCTCTAAAACTAACCAGGTGTTGTGGTGGGCGGCTGTAGTCCTAGCTACTTGGGAGGCTGAGGCAAGATAATTGCTTGAGATCAAGAGTTTGAGGTTGCTGTGAGCTGTGATGCCACCACCCTCTACCAAGAGTGAGACTCTTTCTCAAATAAATAAATAAATATATAAATAAAATGATAGAGCTGACTTCTGCTGAGAAGCTCACGGCTGAGCATGAAATATGCCCTTGGATTTAATAATATGAAGGTCATTGATGTCCCTGAGAGGAGCAGTTAGGACGTGGCAGTGCCTAAAGCCACAGTGGGTTGAAGAGCAAGAGGCCAAGGAGGGAAAATTGGTTGAGCCCAGGAGTTCCAGGTTGCAATGTGCTATGATCATGCCTGTAAATAGCCTTGCACTCCAGTCTGAACAGCCCAGCAAGATTCCATGTCTAAAATTTTTTTTTTTTTTGAGACAGAGTCTCACTATGTTGCCCATCATAGAGTGCCATGGTGTCACAGCTCACAACCTCTAACTCATGAGCTCAAGTGATTCTCTTGCCTCAGCCTCCGAAGTAGCTGGGACTATAGGCCCACTATAACACCCAGCTATTTTTTTGTTGTAGTTGTCATTGTTGTTTTGCAGGCCCCGGGATGGATTCGAACCCACCAGCCCCAGTGTATGTGGCTGGTGCACTGCCCACTAAGCTACGGGTGCCAAGCCCAAAATAATTTTTAAAAATAAAAAATGACATTAAAAAGACATAAATCATACATGAATGTTAAAATTCACATAAACTCTTTCTAAATTATTTGAATTGCAAAATTATTATTTTTTTTTTAAGAGACAGAGTCTCACTTTGTCGCTTTGGTAGAGTGCTGTGGATGTCACAGCTCACAGCAACCTCCAGCTCTTGGCTTAGGTGATTCTCTTGCCTCAGTCTCCTGAGTAGCTGGGACCACAGGTGCCCACCATAGCACCCAGCTATTTTGTTGTTGTTTTTATTGCAGTTTGGCTGGGCCAGGGTTTGAACCCGCCACCCTTCTACTCACTGAGCTGGCGCCCTACTCACTGAGCCACAGGCACTGCCCTGCAAAATTATTTTCATTGCAACTTTTGATTAAAAAACACTTTCTCTGGGCGGTACCTATGGCCCAAAGGAGTAGGGCGCCAGCCCCATATGCCAGAGGAGGTGGGTTCAAACTCAACCCCGGCCAAAAACTGCAAAAAAAAAAAAAAAACCCACTTTTTCTTCCTATTCAATAACGCTTATTTATTGTGCTGTCCATTGCTGGTCCATCAGCTGTGTGCCTGGGCTGCCTATTTGGTAATCCAGCAGGGTCTGGCTCTGATAAGGACTCAAGAAAACAGAGAAGTGAGAAGGTGGGGCTGGTTGTTTGGTGGAGAGCAATTTGAGGGCTTTTATCTTTCGAAATATTAGGTGTTAGTGTGTTTCAAGGCTGCAGATAAGAACCAACAGAGACTTAGAGGCTAAAGTGCAAGAAAGAAGGAAGAATCAATCAAACAGTCTTGGCACCTGTGGCTCAAGCAGCTAAGGCGCCAGCCACATACACCTGAGCTCGCAGGTTGGCATCCAGCCCAGCCTGCCAAACAACAATGACAACTGCAACCAAAAAATAGCTGGGCATTGTGCTGGGTGCCTGTAGTCCCAGCTACTCGGGAGGCTGAGGCAAGAGAATCACTTAAGCCCAAGAGTTTGAGGTTTCTGTGAGTTGTGATGCTATGACACTCTACTGAGACTCTGTCTCAAAAAAAAAAAAAAAAAGAGAGAGAGAGGTCGGATCGAAGGAATCCAGGACACAAGGACAGTCTGAGGGTAGGTAGGAGGGACTCAAAATCCTATCCTTCCCCAGCCAGGCCCAGTGGAGGCAAAAGACAGGCACCTACCACAGTGACCACAGCTGTGAGGGAACAAGGGCACCAGGTCTGAAGGAAGGAACAGGTGTCAGCCAAGTCTGGGGCAGGAGCTGATGCCAAGGCCGCACAAAGCTGGGGAAAGAGAGGACATTGGCACTTCAGGACTGCCACATGGAACCTTGACCTGGATCACAAGATGCCTTCTAACCCAAGCAGCTAGGGGGAGAAACAGACTCAGCCTCTCCCTTAGTGGTCCTCAATGTGAACACTGCAGGGAAGTATACACCAGCTCAATGGGGCAGGCCCCTCTGAGCCCCCTCACTCTACCCTACGAAAATGCCCCCATCCATCTGCTGGTGGAAGGTGAGGGCTGGGAGGCCCTGGTCCTGCAATGTCTCCCACTCATACCTGCCTCAACCTCTGCATTTCTACCACTAGGAGTGCAGACTTCCCTGTCCCTGTGAGTGATAATTAAAATAACACATACGTATCTGTGGGAGGGGTGGGCACGGACCCTAAAAATAGGGCATGTGGCTGGGAGGAGGTGAGTGCAAAAAGCATAGGTAAGGAGAGGAGAGGACATTTGATTAGTGATACACCAGTTGTGGCCCCAAAAAGTCTCAGTAGAAGGATGTAGAGTGGCACTTGTGTTGGAACCGGGACTGGGCCAGGAGACACACTATGTTTACTCAGATGAAGCATTTCCTGGATGGTTTGGGTGTATATGGAATGTCTAAACCCTCCACTGGCCTCCTGTTGGCACCACTCTTAAGGAAACAACTTTCAGAGCCCTTGGTTGTGGCCCTGGCGAATCATGCTGGCAGAGCAGGGGTCAAGGCCTCCTGTGAGGCCAGAATGTTCCATTCCAGACTAAGGGTGGCAGCTTGGGAAAAGTTGCCCATCACCCAATGCATCAGATAACACGTTGAATTGAGCACCCTCAGAGCTTGAGGTCAAGGCCCAGGCCAGAGTAGGGGAGAGGCTGCTGAGTTCTGCCCTGCCCAGAACATCCAGCCCTAGTCTCAGTAAAAGAAGCTGCTCTTGAATAATGATATATTCCTTAGCCAAATGGAACTAACTCCCCTGGAGGTTCTGCACCCTCCCTGGGGTAGAAAGGGCCATCCCTTTGGCCTCAAATGGGGACCAGTTCTGGGGTGCAATTTATGCTCTAATGTTCCCTGTGGGTCCAGGCTGAAGACGGTCTCCAGATGAGTCCACATCCACAGTCGACATCCTTGTTTATCTTTCTTTTTCCTCTGTCCTATCTGGATTCTTTTCTTCCTTTTCTCCTGAGAGCATTCCTCCCATAAATCCCTGGAACAAGAGTTATGTCACCCTCTATTCTCTGACCTAAGAGAGCCTTGCGTCACTCATAACCACCATTACCCAAGATGCCACTATAGCCACAATACATTGCCTGTCAAAATTTAGCTTTATCTAGGACCCAATTTTCTCTTACAATAAATCCCTTCCTGTTTAAACTAAATATTGCAGAGTTTGTTGTCTGCAACCAAGAACTATTTTTTTTTTTTTTTTGAGATAGAATCTCACTCAGTCACCTTTGGTAGAGTGCTGTGGCATCAGAGCTCACAGCAACCTCAAACTCTTGGGCTCAAGAGCTCCTCTTGCTTCACCCTCACTAGGAGCTGGGACTACAGGCACCAGCCACAATGCATGAGTTTTTTCTATTTTTAGTAAAGATGGGATTTCACTTTTGATCTCAAATTCCTGAGCCCAGGCAATCCAGCTGCCTGAGCCTCCCAGAATGCTAGGATTACAGGTATGAGCCACCATGCGTGGACTACAATCAAGAACCTTGACCAGTACAATGACTCACAACAGAAATAGTTGCAGCAACTAATACACAAGAAAGTGGGAGTTTGACCAAGAACTGGGATTCGTTGCCTGAGTTGGTTGGGTTTAAAGGCAATGATGGTGATGGTCCTAATAGCATTAAAGGATGAGACAGTGAGGACTATTTATTGTTTGTTTGTTTGGTTTTTTAAATAATAATATAACAGGCTCGGCGCCCGTAGCACAGTGCATTATGGTGCCAGCCACACACACCAAGGCTTGTGGGTTCGAACCCAGCCCCAGGCTAGCTAAAACAACTGCAACAACAACAAAAAAAATAGCCAGGCATTGTGGCAGGCACCTGTAGTCCCAGCTACTTGGGAGGCTGAGGCAAGAGAATCGCTAAAGCCCAAGAGTTGGAGGTTGCTGTGAGCTGTGATGCCCTGGCACTCTATCAAGGGTGACATAGTGAAACTCTGTTTAAAAATTAAATAAATAAATAAATAAAATAATAATAACATAACAAACAACCCATGATCTCAACATTCATCCCAGGAGTTAAATATTACCAATAACTTAGTTCTACCCATCCCTCCCCCAAGAGATAACCCACTGTCTGAGGATAATATCACATATGTCAATGCCTAAATATGATATTGTTTTATTTGTTTTTTATCTTTATGAAAACAGTAGTCTTTGAGATTTGCTTTTTCACTCGAAATTATGATTCTAAGATGTTGACATGTTCTGGCATGTAAAGGAGTATCATTCGTTTTCACTATTGTGCAGGGTTCTATGTGTGAGTACCCCTAGTCTACTCATTGTGTGGTCAACGGGCATGTGAATTGTTACATTTTAAAAAATCTAACAGTGCTACTGGCAGCGTTCCCAATGGATTTTCTGACGTACATGTGCAAGAATTTTGGGTATATACATAAACATTGAATTTCTGACTATGTGATTATTTGGTAATCCAAGACAACATCAGATTGCTCCAAAATGATTGCCTAGTTTGCATTCTCACAATGTGTAAGAGATCTCATTGGCCAACATTCTCTCTCTTCAGAAAGTATTATCATGCTTCTTACATTTTTTTTGAGACAGAGTCTCAAGCTGGGTAGAGTGCCGTGGATCACAGCTCACAGCAACCTCCAACTCTTGGGCTTGAGCGATTCTCTTGCCTCAGCCTCCCAAGTAGTTGGGACTACAGATGCCTGCCACAACTCCCGGCTATTTTTTGTTGCGGTTGTTATTGTTGTTTTAGCTGGCCTGGACCGGGTTCAAACATGCCAGCCTCTATGTATGTGGCAGGTGCCGTAATCACTGTGCTACAAGCGCCGAGCCTGACAAATCAATTTTAAATACCTATACTGCCATGCACTCACCAGCCAGATCAATAGTAAAACAATTCCAGCACTCTCTCTTGTCCCCTGCAAGTAGTTATCCCTTCTTGACCACTGTGGATTAGTTGTGCCAATTTTCAAACTTCACATAATTGCAGTCATACAGAGTGTATTCTTTTGTATCTAACCTCTTTCAATCAAATTCATGCTAAGTTCACCATGTTGGGGTTTTTTTTGCAGTTTTGGCCAGGGCCGGTATATGGGGCTGGCGCCCTACTCCTTGAGCCACAGGTGCCGCCCAGTTGGGGTTTTTTTTGTTTGTTTTTTGCTTTTTTGTTTTCTTTTCTTTCTTTTTTTTTTTTTTTTTGAGACAGTGTCTCACTATGTTGCCCTGGGTAGAGTGCCGTGTGTCACAGCTCACAGCAACCTCCAACTCCTGGGCTTAGGTGATTCTCTTGCCTCAGCCTCCCAAGTAGCTGGGATTACAGGCACCAGCCATAATGCCCAGCCTTTTTTTGTTGCAGTTGTCATTGTTGTTTAGCTGGCCTGGGCTGGGTTTGAACCTGCCAGCCTTGTATATGTGGCAGGCACCAAACCTGCTATAAACATTCTTATACCTGCTTTCTGTACAAAGAATGTTTAGCTTTAGTAAGTACTGACAAGTTTTCCAAAGTAGTCATACTAGTTTATAAATTCTTTTTTTTTTTTTGAGACAAATTCTCAAGCTGTCTCCCTGGGTAGAGTGCTGTAGTATCCTAGCTCACAGCAACCTTCAACTTGTGGGCTCAAGTGGTCCTCTTGCCTCAGTTTTTCTATTTTTAGTAGAGACGAGGTCTCACTCTTCCTGAGGCTGATCTCAAACTCCTGAGCTCAAGCAATCTGGGAGGCAAAGTGCTAGGATTATAGGCGTAAGCCACCACACCAGGCTGATTTTTTAAAGTTTTAAAAATAATGTTCTCATTTTTACATTTGGGGAGATTGTGCATATATAAATAATATGAGCATAATATAATATGGGCATAATATTAAATAAGATCTTAATAAAATAAAGATGATTTCTCAATATTTTGTCTTACATTGGAGTTAAAAATTCATTCAATTGAAATTTTGATCACTTCACTTGGGGAGGAAAATGACTTGACAATACCAAGTGTGGGAAAGTATGTGAAGCTTTTGGCGACAATGCATATTGGCAGTATGGTCTGATAACTATTCAACAACTGGCTCTTTAAGAAAAGAAAAGAAGAAAGCTTGATTTGTGGAAGTTGCCAATTTCCATGATGTAAATACTTTTACCAAGGCGGAATGCTCACACATTGCTGGTGGGAGCATATATATTGTTACAACCACTTTACAAAACCATTTGATGGTATCTACTCCTGTTGAACATATATCCATAGGCTAGGAGATAGTAATTCTCCTTCTAGGTATGTGCACCAGAAGATACATGTTACTTACAACAGTCTAAAAATAAAAAACTAGAATAGCTTTTTAGTTAAAGGCAGGGAGAGGCAGAAAAGCCCACATTCATGCAGTGGAATACTATGCCACAATGGAAATGAACAGGCTGCTACTACACAGAATGTCAATAAAAGAATATATACTGTATAATCCTAACTGTATGAAGTTCAAAAACAGGCAAATGTCCTTCATGCAGTTAGAAGTCAGGCTAGTGGTTACCTTTGGGAAGACAGTAAGGATGGCGATTAGGGGGGATCTTTACTGGACGGTTATTGCTATGAATTGCATGTGCGTCCCCCCACCCAAATTCACCCCCAGTGTGATAGTATTAGGAGGTGAGGTTATTGGGAAATAATTAGGTTTAGATGTGATCATAAGGGTAAAGCATTCATGACGGGATTCGTATCCTTCTCAAAGAAGAGACCAGAGAATTTGCTCATTTGCTTTCTTTGCCACTTAAAGACACAGTGAGAAAGTGGCTGCCTGTAAGCTGGAAAGAGCTCGCCAGACTCAACCCTGCCACCACCTGGATGTTGGACTTTTCAGCCTCAGAAATTGTGAGAAACAAGTATCTGTTGTTTAAGCCACCCAGTCTATGGCATTTTATTATAATAGCCTCAGCAGACTAAGACAGTTATTTTTTTTTTACTTTTTTTTTAAGGTAGTTATTTTTCCACAGCTATGTTCAAGTTGTGATGATGCATTAAGCTATATACTTATGATTAATGGAGTTTTCTGCTTGAATGATTTACTTCAATAAAAAGTTTATTAAACTAATGTATTCATGTATTAGGTGCACACACAAAAACAAAAAACTTATCAAAATAAATCAACTTTTCAACATCTCTAATTCATAGATAAATCTTAACTGTGTTCATAAACTAAATTATACCTTGGCCAAACACACAGACAATTTTGCTGATAGAAATTTAGATTAACAATAAAGCAATTCATTTATGTACTTAGTAGAAGCCACCCATGCAAAAAGAATACTCTATAAATCTCCAAACTCTAATTTTTAACCAACAAAGCTCTAAATCTCATCATATCAACCAAAGGGTCAGGCTCAAAACACAAAGAGTGTGGTACCTTCTCAGAAGATGAAACAGTTGAACATACACTTTAAGACAAAAACATTCACTATAAAGAAGAAACTTCTGACTTATCTGTTCTTCTCTTGCTTCCCTGAAAATCTTTTCATTTCCCCACTCTGGCAAAAACATCCTTTTATCTCACTGTGGGTACAGTGTCTCCTGATCCTCTGTCTGTTCCGGGTGAATCAAGGGAATCAGTGGAATCCAAGTATTTCTCAGCTTAACTGGACATCCAGAATCACCCCAGGAACACATCCAAGTGGATTGGAAAGTTACTGAGTTTTTTTGTTTTTGTTTTTGTTTTTGTTTCTGTTTTTGTTTTTGTTTTTTGAGATAGAGCCTCAAGCTGTAGCATTGGGTAGAGTGCTGTAGCATCACTGCTCACAGCAACCTCCAACTCCTGGGCTCAAGTGATTCTCTTGCTTCCCCTTCCCAAGTAGCTGGGACTACAGGCGCCTGCCACAACTCCCAGCTATTTTTTGTTGCAGCCGTCATTGTTTTTTGGCGGGCCTGGGCTGGATTCGAATCCACCAGCTCAGGTGTGTGTGGCTGGTGCCTTAGCCCCTTGAGCCACAGGCACTGAGCCAGAAAGTTACTGACTATGTCTGCTTTCCTTCTTTAAGTCACCCTACCAAGTCAACTTCTAGGGAGGGATAAATGTCCTGTCTCCACAATCTTTGTTTTTTTTATTTTTTTTTTTTTTTGTCCTATAACAAATAACAAAAATTTTTTTTATTAAGTCATATACACATAGTTCATGAATACATTTATGCATATGTGGGTACAATGTGTTGATTTTTTTTTTTCTTTTTTGCAGTTGTTGGCCAGGGCCAGGTTTTAACCTGCCGTCTCTGGCATATGGGACCGGCGCCCTACTCACTGAGCCACAGGCACCGCCCATGTTGATTTTTTTTGTATACAATCTGACATGGTTACATCAAACCAATCAACATAGCTTTCGCCTCATTTACTTAATTACTGGTTAAGACATTTATGTTCTACATTTGACTTGTACCCTTGCAATATGTTCCATAGGTTTTCTTATTTTTTAACATCTCTGAGCCATTACTATCAGCTACTCCCACATTTTGTGTCTACAGCCATTTCCCTGACTTCTGTGTGGTGAAGTTAGAAGTCACACAGGCTCCAACACACACATACACACACACACACACACACACACACACAGAGTGTTCTCTTTGGAGCCTGCTTTCCAAACATTCTGGATGCCAATCCCCTGGTAAAGAATCTGACAGGTCCGAAAACTGGCATGTAAATTCACAAAGTGTCCACTAGAGGATGGTATAATCCCATTTCTAACACTAAATTGTTGCACCCATGGCCTCTGAATTCCCAAGGGAATCTTCCTATCTAATCTACCCACATGGTTCTGTCTGATTATTCCTTATACTAGCCACCTAAGAAGGAAATAGGTGACAAAAATAAGGAAGGAAGTAACACTCCTACCCATCCCCCTATTCTCCAACCCCTGGTAGCAAGGTAGGATGCTCTCCATATCCAGGCATTCTTTCCCACAAGATGGTTGTGACCATCGGCAGCTGTGTTGTTAGCGAAGTTGATGTGACTATGTTGAATCCCTGGCAATGCTCTAGGGAAAGTCAAGAGTTGAGTTGGGTCTTGAGTCACCATCCAAACCTTGAGGCTTTGTCAATCATGGCCACCCCATCTCATGTCTTGGCTGAGGCTTATCTTAGACCTAGTTCTCCTGGTTACCACCACCTGTCCTCCTCCTCCCTCCCCATTTCCACCACCCTTCACCTCAGGACCAGCTCTTACTGTTCTTTCTCCCCAAGGTTGTTATATCAAAAGTCACAACTAATCTCTCATTAGCCAACTCAGAGGAATGGGTGGCTTAATGCTATTAGCACTACAGCTCTATCTTACAAAAACAAAAATGAGCAACCTTTTGTAATGAAAACATTTCTGTGACCCAGGCTTGCTAACTAATACAGCATTATTTCTTGCCATACAATTTAAAGTCAAAACTGGCATATCTAAACATAAATATTTTCAAGGAGGTGGCCGTGGCCTAGTGTTTGACAGCACATATTTTTAAGTCAAACTGCCTCAGATTAAATTCTAGGTTTGCTAGCCACATGGACTTGGGCAAGTTACTTAACCTCTGCACATTAGTTTTCTTAGCTAGTAAAATGAGGAAAGTAATAGTATCTACTTTGTAGGATTGTTGTGAAGATTAGAGGAGATTACGTGTGTGTGTGTGTGTGTGTGTGTTAATATATAAAGTGCTTAGAACTGGCGTGGTACTAATAAGTACCCAATAAACGCTGCCTACCATAATTAGCATATATCATCTTTTGTCAAATGTTATGGAAAATTCCTCATATACATGTTGACACCTGTTCTATTTTTCTTTATTTTTTATTTATTTTTTATTTTTTTGTAGAGACAGACAGAATCTCACTTTACCACCCTTGGTAGAGTGCCGTGGCGTCACACGGCTCACAGCAACCTCCAACTCCTGAGCTTAGGCGATTCTCTTGCCTCAGCTGGAACTACAGGTGCCCGCCCCAACACCCGGCTATCTTTTTGTTGCAGTTTAGCGGGGGCCAGGTTTGAACCTGCCACCCTCGGTATATGGTGAGCCACAGGTTTTATTTTTCTTATAGTTCAAGGCAAGCTCATCCTAAGTAGAATATTAAGAAATGTTTTTTAAAAATTAAAAAAGAAATATTCTATACACACCAAGACTGACAAGAAATCATGTCAGGAGTATCTGGACAGCACAAATCTGTGTCACATTAGCTGGTGATGACAGTGCCTGGAGAACATGGGATTGTAAATGACAGTGGAAACACACAATGTAGGTGAAAATGAGCTCGGGGTTAAACTGAGGTTGAAATAGTTTTAGTATTAACATTGGGTTGTGTGCAAAAGTGTGTTGAGAAAGATTTTGAGTGAAATAGGGTTGTGGGTAAAACAAGGTCCAGATAAAACCATGTTTTTGTGACAATGGTGTTAGGCAAGTGATGTGCTAGTAACTATCGTTTCTTCAAAGAAAAAAAAAAAAGAAACTCTGATTTGTAGCATTTCCAGATTCTGTGACGTAAATACTCCACCATGGTGATTTCAGGCTCCCAACCTGATATATCATGATGAGCCACTTGGGAAGGTTTGGAGAAGAAGGGAGTTTGGGATTGAGCGTTGAGCATGTCAATATTTCTAGGTTCAGTAGAAGAGGAGAAGCAGCGAAGGAGTCAGAAGTTGCTGCCAGAGGAAAAGGAGGAAAATCAGGAAACTGTGTTGCCAAGAAAACTAGAGAAGAGAGTGATAAGAAAAGGAGGGTGTGGCCAAGAGAGATGAATATTTCAGACAGGCTAACAGATCAGCTCACAGAGCCTCCTGTAACACGATGTCACCTGGAACCCTATGGAGCAGACGTTGTGCCAACCCAGGCTCACCCACAACCCCTGCATAGGGACATCCAGCTGCCTTTGTCCTGGTAACAGCAGCCCTCTCGTCCAGCCAGGTGGCTATGATCTCAGTCCCTACTGCACCTTGACAAACTCCGGGTGGTCACGTGACCCAAGCCCAGCCAACGCCGTCCTCCATGATTTATAAACGCAGTTCTGTACCGAAGCAAGAAAAAGCTTCACTTCTTTCTTCTCACATCACTGACCCAACATAGAACTAGAGCTGCCTTTGGTAATGGACAAAACCTGCCTGAAATAAAAGCTGAGATGAGAAAGGGGGAGAATGTTTGAGTCCCTACATCCAGATCAGCTCTTATTCCTTCCAGGTACAAGTCAAAAAACTGCACTGACTGTGTGCTAGGCATTTTTTTTTTTTTTTTAATTAAAAACTGATGTTTTTTGCAGTTTTTTTTTTTTTCTTTAGCTGGGACTGGGTTTGAACCCACCACCTCCGGTATATGGGGCTGGTGCCCTACTCCTTGAGCCACAGGTACCACCTGCTAGGCATTATTTTAAATACTTTACAATCCCAGCCATCCAGCAGGCACTACACATGTACCTCCTGATAGAGATGTAAAATGTGCCCATGGCTGCAGGGCACAAGGCTGGTATTGCCCTCTCGGTGGCTGGCATCAGGTCTACATTTAGGCTCGTTGGTTCCTCATGGTGGGGACCGTCCTGTGCACTCTCAGATATTGAGCTGCATCCCTGGCCTCCACCCACTAGATGCTGGTAGCATCCCTCTCTTCAGGTGTCTTCTAGACCAAAAGTGTCTACAGACACAGCCACATGTCCCAGAGTGGGAGTAGGGGCTCAAAATTGCCCCCACGGAGAACCACTTTTGCCATTCTGCTGCCTCCTAATTCCTTCTGAATTTCTGTCATTGAGTCATCCAGATGGTTCCATATCAGCCACAACTCAGGGTTACCTAATCTGTGTGTCAAATACAAATAACCCAACGTTCCCTCAGACCCTAGGGGTCACCCATAACACATTGCCACCTAGACCCCGTGTTGTCTAAAACCACACATAGTCTACAATCCTGAGTTCCCAAGACTTTCTATCAAGCTCAATCCTGCCGAGACTCATGTGACCTCTACCCAGTGGTGTCCATGCCTTCTGTCACTAGTAATAGCTTCCCAGAGTCTGTTTGCAGGAACAGAAGGCATGGAGAACATATGTAGACAGAGAGACAGAAAGAAACACAGGTGAACAAACTCAAAGACAGAGAGAGGCAGAAAAGCCCACAAAAACAAAAACACAGAGACAAAGAAACAGAAAAGCTCCCCAAAGGCCACAGCTTTTTATTCTAAATGAGTTGCTAGGACCCGCCAAGACCCCTCAGCCCTGCCTGGCGCCCTCAGGCCCCTCCCCTACCTCTGGATTAGACTTCAGGGTAGGAAACCTGGATTCTGGGGGTAAGGAGCTTAGACCCAGTGTGACAGCTAATCACCCACACAAGGCCTCTAGGTCACAAAGCCCCGAGCAGCCTCCACTCCCCGCCCCTGGTCACTCCTCCCATCAGATATTCATTTGACAGGATCCCATCACCAAGCCCACAGCCTAGGTGGGCAGAAAAGAGTTCAGATGCTTTCAGACATCCCTGGAGCTCTCTTTGATGCTTTGTTCAGGAAGGAACAGCATCTAGGGTATTGGTGGGGCTGGGAGTGCCACCAGTTTGACTCAGGAAAGATATGGCTGAGACCAGAGAAACATTTTTCCCTGATTCAACAGATACAGCAGGGAGCATGTCCTTCTCTCCTGGACACTCCAATCTATAGGGCCCCTGAGGGTTACCAAAGTGCCAGAATCAGCCTATGCTTGGGGGGGCAATGAAAGACTTTAAAGGAGCCCCACCGCACTCCCAAACTGGGCTGGCACAGTTGTCATGGGGATGCCCCAGTTGCTCCAGCGGCACTGCTGGTCCTTGAGGTGGGAGTGGCGGAGGCAGCTGATCCTCACGCTGAGGCGGGTTGGGGTGAGAGGTCAGTGCTGTCTGGGAACATTCCTGATCATGGCTGGGAGCTGAGAGCCCCACTCCTGCTTCTCCCAGCTCACCCCTCGACTCCAACACTCCCTCACCCTCCAGCCTCTGTTCCCTCTGCTATTCGCTCAGGAGGGATGGTCTTAGAGTCCGAGTCCACTGCTAGTCCAGCTGCTGGAGCATGGGATTTGTGTGTGAGGGCTGATCAGTAGGTTCAGGTGAGGAATTACACATGTTGCCTCAAGTAAAGACTTAGGGAGTTTTCAGTGAGAAGGGTGGGGTATGAAGTCTTGGTAAAAAAGTTCTGGCAGAACATCAGTATAAGGGCTCAAGTTTGAGGTTGACATGCCCTAAACATGACATAGAGCTTCAGGGGGACTCAGGGGTTAGGACCCAAGTGTGAAGGCTCAAATATAAAAACTTAGGTGGGGCTCAAGTAAGAACTTGGGATCTGTACTGGTGTCGCCCTTTAATATAATAGTAATTTCTGGGGTGATGCCTGTGATTTAATATAATAGTAATTTCTGGGGTGGTGCCTGTGGTTCAGTGGGTCCCATACTTGAGGGTGGCAGGCTCGAACCTGGTCCTGGCCAAACCACAACAAAAAAATAGCCAGGTGCTGTGGCAGGTGCCTATAGTCCCAGCTACTAGAGAGACTGAGGCAAGAGAATCCCCTAAGCCCAAGAGCTGGAGGTTACTGTGAGCTGTGACACCAGGGCGCTCTGCCAAGGGTGATAAAGTGAGACTCTGTCTCTAAAAAAAAAAAAAAAAAAAAAAAAATATATATATATATATATATATATATATGTCTTATGAAAGGTAATTGTTAAAGAATTAAATGTTTTTAGTGTCTAGAATTAAAGGGATTTAAGATCACCTTTAAAATTTGTATCATAAAGAGGATTTAAGGTCAGTTATATTCCTACAGGTTACCCCTCACCTCTCTAAGGTTGAAATTTCTTACTTACAAAATGGAATTAATAACTGTAGCCAGATCATAGAGTCATTCTGAGAAATGAGAAAATGACTATAAAGTTCTTAACACAGGTGGGTGCAGTGGATCATGCCTGTAATCCCAGCACTATGGGAGGCTGAGGCAGGTGGACCACCTGAGCTCACAAGTTTGAGACCAGCCTGAGCTAAAGTGAGACTCCATCTCTAAAAATAGCCAGGTGTTGTGGCGGGCATCTGTAGTCCCAGCTATTTGGGAGGCTGAGGCACCACGGCACTCTAGGGTGCCATCTAGGGTGGCAAGGTGAGACTCTGTCTCTAAAATAAAATATAAAATAAAATAAATAAAAATAAAGTTCTTAACACAGAAAGAGCTCAATAGCACTTTTTTTTTTTTCTTTTTTCTTTTTTTTTTTTTTTTTTTGAGACATAGTCTTACTACGCCCTAGGTAGAGTGCTATGGCGTCACAGCTCACAGCAACCTCAAACTCTTGGGCTCAAGCGATTCTCTTGCCCAGCTATTTTTTTTGCAGTTGTCATTGTTGTTAAGCTGGCTCCAGCTGGCTTTGAACTCGTCAGCCTTAGTGTATGAGGCTGGCATTGTACTGTACTACGGACACTGAGCATTTTTTTTTTTTTTTGGCTAGGACCGGGTTGTAACCCACCACCTCCAGTATATGGGGCCAGTGCCCTACTCACTGAGCCACAGGCACCTCCTGAGCATTTTTTTTTTTTTTTTTGAAACAGAGTCTCACTCTATTGCCCGGGGTAGAGTGCAGTGGTATCAGCCTGGCTCACAGCAACCTCAGACCCCAGGCTTAAGCAATCCTCCTGCCTCAGTCTCCCCAGTAGTTGGCCACAATGCCCAGCTAATTTTTCTGTTTGCAGTAGAGAGGAGGGTCTCACTCTTGCTCAGGTTGGTCTTGAACTCCTCAGCTCAAGGAATTCTCCCACCTCAAATTCCAGAGTGCTAGGATTACAGGCATGAGCCACTGCACAGGGCCTTAATAGCTTTTTTAAAAAAGTGTTCTTAGAAACAGAATAGATAGAATTAATTGAGTAGAGCCTATGGCCGGCCAGCTGATGTTATCTGTCCTGGAGGCAGTGGCTATGAAGAGATCTATTTTTCTTCCTCATTAAGGAAGAAGGCTAGGGACTCACTCGGGACAAAGTGACAACATGTACCTTCCACTCGGGAGGGAGAATGCTGCCAACCACACACAGGGGACATGCTAAAAATCTGTAGCTCATATGCACTCTAATGTAAGCAATAAAATAAATTTATTTTTTAATAGTATATTATAAAGGTCTAGGGCAAAAAATATCAAGATTTTTTAAAAGTAAAACCCCAATTTAGTGGTTATCAAATTTTTTGGTCTCAGAATCCACTCACAATTTTAAAAATAATTAAGGACCCAAAGAGTTTTAAGTGAATTTTATCTACTGATATTCAAGATATTCAAAATTAAGACTGAAAGTTAAAATGTGTATTAATTCATAATAACAATAACAATATCATTATGTGTTAACCAAAAAATATATCTATTGATGAAAAATAGCTGGGAGGTGCCTGTGGCTCAAAGGAGTATGCCAGAAGTGACGGGTTCAAACCCAGCCCCGGCCAAAAACTGCAAAGAACAAAAAAAAAAAAAAAAAAAAAGCTATATATTTTCCAAAACAAAAATTTTAATAAGAATGGTGGCATTAATTTACACCTTTGCAAATTTCTTTAATGTCTGGCTTGATAGAAGACAGCTGGATTCTCATAGCTGCTTCTACATTCAATCTGTTGCAATATGTTGTTAAAATATGTGATTAAAAACTCAGTCATAACATACAGCATTAGGAAAGGGAGAAGTATTTTAATAGACTTTTAAGTTAAGTGTGGCTATTTTTCTTTATGTTATTCCAAAATTCAAGGTAATAGTTTATTAGAGGTTAAGTACAGCTTGTACTTTTCATTAAAATCCATAGATCTGGTGGTGCCTATAGCTCAATGGGTAGGGCACCAGCCACATACACAGAGCCTGGTGGGTTTGAATTCACCCTGGGCCAGCTAAACCACAATGACAACTGCAACAAAAAATAGCCGGGTGTTGTGGCAGGCGCCTGTAGTCCCAGCTACTCGGGAGGCTGAGGCAAGAGAATAGCTTAAGCCCAAGAGTTTGAGGTTGCTGTGAGCTGTGACACCATGGCACTCTACCCAAGGCAACAGCACTCTACCCAAGGCAACATTATTATGTCTCAAAATAAATAAATTAATTAATTAAATTAAATAAAATCCATTGGTCTGCCTTCTACTTTGAACAGCTCTTTTACTCATGCATGATTTTGGAACATCAGGTGTTAGTCATTTGGAAAATACTGATTAACCAAGTAATGCAGATCTTCTAAATGTTGACACATTTCATTATACAATATCAAAAAAAACACCATACACACACACACCTGTTAATGTCACCACAAGGCACATCAGAATTGGAAGCTTTTAAACTCACGGGAGTTTTCCAAATTCAAAGTTCACTTGAAAGCTCTTACTTTGTTATAGGCAACAAATACTGACAGTTATTTTCCTTGAACTGACAGGATCACTTGATTGACTTTCTTTCTTTTTTTTTTTTTTTTTTGAGACAGAGTCTCACTTTGTCGCCCTCAGTAGAGTGCTAGGGCATCACAGCTCACAGCAACCTCCAGCTCTTGGGCTTAGGCGATTCTCTTGCCTCAGCCTCCCAAGTAGCTGGGACTACAGGCACCTGCCACAATGCCTGGCTATTTTTTGTTGCAGTTTGGCTGGGACCAGGTTTGAACACGCCACCCTCAGTATATGGGGCCAGCACCCTACTCACTGAGCCACAGGCGCCACCCTATTTTTTTTTCTTTTTTGATACAGAGTCTCACTATGTTCCCCTTGGTAGAGTGCTATAACATTACAGCTCACAGCAGCCTCAAACTCTTGGGCTCAAGTGATTCTCTTGCCTCAGCCTCCCAAGTAGCTGGGACCTCAGGCACCCGCCACAATGCCCAGCTATTTTTTCATTTCAGTTGTCATTGTTTAGCAGTCCCAGGCTGGATTTGAACCCACCTGCCTCAGTGTATGTGGCTGGAGCCCTAACTGCTGAGCTACGGGCGCCAAGGCTGGTCCATTGATTTTTGACAAAGATCCCAAAGTAATTCAATAGAGAAAAGACAATTGTATTATCAACAAATAATTCTGGCTGGGGTGGCACCTGTGGCTCAAGGAGTAGGGCACCAGCTCCATATACCAGAAGTGGTGGGTTCAAACCCAGCCTCGGCCAAAAACTGCAAAAAAAAAAAAAAAAAAAAAATCTGAAACAATTGGAACAATAGGAAATTTGTAATCAAACAAAAACAAGGCCGGGCACACTATTCATAGCTGTAATTCTAGCACTTTGAGAGGCCAACGTGAGAGGATCACTTGAGTTCAGAAGTTGGACGCTGCAGTGAGCTATGATTAGGCCACTGTAGAGTGAGACCATGTCTCTAAAACAAACAAAACAAAACAAGAAAAACAAAGACAGACAAAACGCACCTTCTTACCTCACACAATTTAATAAATTAATGCAAAGTGGATTATAGACCTAAAAACAGTAAATGCAACTATAAAACTTCTAGACAAAAACATGGAGAATCTATGAGGCCCTGAGTAGAAAGTATTTTCTTAGCTAGGACTCAAAATGTACAAACTATAGAAGAAAAAGTTAATCTCTATTGATTTTCTTTTCTTTTCTTTTTTTTTCTTGAGACAGTCTCAAGCTGTCGCCCTGGATAGAGTACTATGGCATCATAGCTCACAGCAACCTCTTGGGGTCAAGCAATCCTCTTGCCTCTGTTTTTTTTTTTTTTTTTTAACTTTTTTTTTTTTCTTTTAAGTAGATATGGGGGTCTCACTTTTGCTCAGGTGGGTCTTAAACTGCTGAGCTCTGGGGCGGCACCTGTGGCTCAAAGAAGTAGGGCGCCGGCCCATATACCAGAGGTGGCAGGTTCAAACCCGGCCCTGGCCAGAAAAAAAAAAAAATGCTGAGCTCAAGCTATCCACCCTCCTTGGCCTCCCAGAGTGCTAGGGTTACAGGTGTGAGCCATCTCAACTGGCCTAATCTACTGATTTTTCATCAAAATGAAAAACTTCTATTCTTTGAAAGGTCCCCTCAAGAAAGGAAAATGCATGACAGAAGGCATGGACACCACTGGGTGGCTGTCACACAAGTCTCAATGACAGGATTGTTATTAACAAAGTTTTCAGGACATAGACTTATAGGTGACAACACAAGTGGCAATGTGTTGTGGGTGACCTAGGGCTTTGGAGGGTATTGGGTTATTTGTACTCGACAAGATTAGTTGACCCTGAGTTGTGACTCGAATAGGATCACCTGGGTGACTCAGTGATAGCAATTTGAAAGCAATTAGACCTGGGTGTAGTGGTTCATGCCTATAATCCTAGCACTTTGGTTTTGTTGTTGTTGTTGTTTTGAGACACAGTCTCACTATATCGCCCTCTGTAGAGTACTGTAGCATCACAGCTCACAGCAACCTCAAATGCTTGGGCTTAAGCGATTCTCTTGCCTCAGCCTCCCAAGTAGCTGGGACTACAGGATCCCACCACAATGCCTGACTGTTTAATCCTAGCACTTTGGAAGGGCAAGGCAGGAGGACCCCATAATGCCAGGAGTTCAAGACCAGACTGGTAATAGCGAGATTACAAAAATATTTAAAATTTAGCTCATCATAGCGGCATATGCCTTTAGCCCCAGTTACTCAGGAAGCTGAGGAAAAATGATCACTTGAGGGTGGCACCTGTGGCTCAGTGAGTAGGGCGCCGGCCCCATATACCAAGTGTGACCAGACTATTTTTTTTGTGGCAGGTGCCTATAGTCCCAGCTACTTGGGAAGCTGAGACAAGAGAATTGCCTAAGCCCAAGAGTTTGAGGTTTCTGTGAGCTGTGATGCCACAGCACTCTACCTGGGACGACATAATGAGACTCTGTCTTAAAAAAAAAAAAAAAAAAAAAAAGGATCGCTTGAGTCCAGGAGTTTCAATATGCAGCAAGACTCTGTCTCAAAAAAAAAAAAAGATGGGGGTGGGTGGAGGGGCTCAGTGCCAGCCAGAGACAGATTTGAACCTGCCTGGGACTGCTAAACAATAATGACAACTGCAACAAAAAAATAGCCAGTCATTATGGCAGATGCCTATAGTCCCAGCAGCTACTTGGGAGGCTGAGGCAAGAGAATTGCTTAAGCCCAAGAGTTTGAGGTTGCTATGAACTGTAATGCCACGGCACTCTACCCAGGGTGACATAATGTAGTCCCAACTTCTTGGGAGGCTGAGGCAAGAGGATCACTTGAGCTTAAGAGTTTGAGGTTGCTGTGAGCTGTGATGGCACAGCACTCTACCGAGGGTGACATAGTGAAACTCTGTCTCACAAAAAAAAAAAAAAAAAACCAATAAGATACCACTGCACACATACTACTAAAACTTAAATGTGGAAAATGCTAAATGCTGGAGAGAATGCACAGAACCTCTAACTCTAATAATTAATTGCTGGTAAGAAGGCAAAATAATATTGCTGCTTTGGGAAACTGAAAATTTCTTACAAAGTAAAACATTTATATACCATATGGTCCAGCAATCCCACTCCAAAGTATTTACCCAAGAGAAAAGACAATATATGTCCCCACAAAGACATGTGTGAATGTACATAGCAACTTTATTCATAACAAAAAAATGGGAAACAGCCCAGATGTCTATCAACACATAAATGTTTAAACAAATTGCTTAATATCTATACAATGAAAAACTACTCCATAATAAAAATAAAGTAAGGGCAGCACCTGTGGCTCAGTGAGTAGGGTGCCGGCCAGCCCCATATGCCGAGGGTGACAGGTTTGAACCCAGCGCCAGCCAAACTGCAACAAAAAAATTGCCAGATGTTATGGCAGGCACCTGTAGTCCCAGCTACTTGGGAGGCTGAGGCAAAAAAATCACCTAAACCCAAGAGCTGAAAGTTGCTGTGAGCTGTGACTCTACAGAGGGCGACAAAGTGAAACCCTGTCTCTAAAAAAAACAAAATTAATTAAATAAAAGTAATTACTGATACCTAAAACCACACACACAAAAAAACTTTACTGCTTCATCAAAGACTTACTAAATGAAACTGACTTTTTTTTTCTTTTTTTTTTTTTTACTGTTCATGCACCAATAAGTGGAGAAGAACACAAGGACTTCCAGCATGGTTGGGTGCTGTGCCTGGACTGAGGCTGAAACGCCAGCATTTTCACCCACTGTTGCTCTTGCATTATATGCAAATATCGAGGAAGTGAAAATGACAAATAACCATTCAATATTGTTAGTAAAACAGTTTTTGCTTTGTGGACCCCCTGTGAAGGACTTAGAGATTCCCAGGGATCTTCCATCAATGCCTTAAGAACTAATGTTTAAGGAATTAGAATAGGCACATTTATTTTTCTTTTTAAAATGACATTGCTTTTTAAAAATGGTATCACTCAAAGGCATGTAAAATTCTTTCATGAATATCCCATGGAAAAAAGGAAGACCAACTCCATTTGTGATACTATTTGCTTTACTCCCTCAAAAAATAAAAGGGTAGTGGGGGAAATGAGGTCCCGGGCAGACCCATGGGAGTGTGGCAGGCATATGAAGTCATCCATCATGTATGTCACCATGAGAAGACACAGGCTTGTGACCAAAAAGGCAAGTGATGCTGGGAACTCAGGGCCCTCCATCACCTTTCCCTACAAGATGTACACCCCTCTGCAACACAGCTGTACCATTTCTCTCTCTGTCTCTCTGTCTCTCTCTCTCTCTTTCTCTCTCTCTCTCACACACACACACACACACACACACACGGTCAGACTTGCCAAACATGGCCATGACTAATCTCACACAAGTAACAAGCCCAGTCATGGTTGTACTCATACAATACCATCAAACACCCACACCAAAGCCACACAAAAAGTCCCAACAGCCACCACCCAGCCTTATTGTCCTCAAAACCACTTCACACTATTTTATGGTCACAGCTGGAGAACCCAAGCCCAATCCCAGTTGGACTCAAACTACCAGTATGGCTCATATTTAAGACATCTATGGGACCCCATGTACTTGTATGCACGAACACCCCCTAAGTGGCCTATGTGTACCGCGCAGAGGGTCAGAGTATAGATTTTGAAAACGGGTCAACCTGAATTCAAATTCAGGTTCTACCACTTACTAGTTCTGTAACCTTTAGCAAATTATTTAATCTGCCTGAGCCTTAATTCTAAAAAATGAAGATAACTCCTACTTTGTAAACTTGATGTGAGGATGACATAAAATAACCAGACAAGGGATAGCATCTTCTCTGGCCCAGCTAGAGAAGATGACCTAGGCATCCAGCTGCCATGTATGGTTTTTGTCACCAGAGGGCACAAGGGCTACGAGGTGTCTGGGGTGATTGCCAGAAAGGCCAGGATTCCTGAGGAGTGTTGGGTAGGTGCTGGGCAGCCTCTGGAAACCCTTGCTGGGCCCCAGAAGCGCTGCTGGGTGTGGTGGGCACCTCCTGGCTTTGATGGTCTAGGAAGGAAAATGAGTACTTGCTACAGACCAAGCCTTCTTCTGTGCCTCTTTCACACATACTAAATGCTTTAATCCTCACAAAAATGCTGTGACTGCTAGTCACTGCTAATAGTATTCTTGGTGAGGAATATTGAGATTGAGGTCCAAGTTTACATAGCTATTATGTGGAAGAATCTGGGCTATGAACGATGGCAGACTGGCTTCAAAATCTATGGCCTTAACCACTGCTCCACACCACTCTCATCCTGACCTATCACCTCACTGTCCTGGGCTTCTGCTGGGACTCCCTGACCCTGGCTGTCTTCCCTGAAGCTCAGCCAGGCCCAGCTGGCCCTTCCCCTCCTCCAGCCAGATTCCCACCTGCCAGCTGGGCCAGCCCATGGTTAAGAGGCTTATCAGACATGTGGTGGGGGCAGATAGGCAGGGTCTCCAGCAGACTTATCCAACCCTACCATCCCCAGCTGCTGGGACTTGTGGGGAGTTGCCAGCAGATGGAGCCCTACCCACCCAGGCAGCAGGCTTTCAACCCACCTGGAGTCACTCCTTGTGATGTCACAGCTGCCTATGAAGTCATAATTTTCAGTGACATCCAAGTCTCTGAGGGGAGCCAGAGTCAAGCAGGAGCCCCACTTAGCCTTCAGGTCAGAGGTCTGGGTTGGTTTGGCCTGGAGGAGGGGGTGGCGCCTCAGGATCCTCCCCAGGGCAGATGGCTATTTTTGGTGTCAGCAGCTCCACTTATAGCTACTCCTCTTCCTGTCTTCCCAATCCAAAGAGGCTCTGTGTCCAGTGGGGCAGGAGCAGTGGGAGAAATCTACAGCCCCACTACAGGGCAGCTCTGGGGTTAGTCTCTAGGTCTGGAACTAGCACTCTGCTACTCACAGGGGACCTGACCCTCAGCACCTGGGGGGTCTGAGGGGAAGGGGAACTTTACTTCCCATCCTTGGAACAGCAGTGAAGCAGAGAGGGATTATTAGGATGGCCAGACAGATGGACATAGCCAGACCTGCTCTGACAGTCACACACATCAACTTCTCAACACAGTCTTCACTCACAGGGCAGCCAACATCATCACAGTGACACGCATTCTCACAGCCTTGCCTGTGGTCTCACCTGGGCAATTGACGGCAACAGGCTGAACTACAGCAACACACCAGGACAGACATATTGTCACTCCTCTTCTCTCTCCTGGCTGTACTCCTAGAGAGTAGCTCAATTTCCAGCATGCAGCAGATGTGCATTAATGTCTGCTGAGCGAGCAAATGGACCTTCTATTACACATGTCCGTGACCAGGGTGGAGCCGGCAGAAACACCATCCTTCCTGAAGCTCCCCTTAGCCACTGAGTCCCAGGATGAGAGTATCATGGAAGCAGTGCCACTTCTGCCACCACTCCAACTTCAATAACATTCACTCCCCAGAGTGAAGGAAGAAGGAGTCTTGGTCACATAGGGCCACTGCTCCCTCCTTTCAGGTTCTTGTTCAGCAAATTGGGATACTGACACTCTGAAAGTTGGATGTTAGGAACATTGGGTGTTCTAGCTGTTGGGCATCATGGGCATTAGGCCCCCTGGCTGTTGGGCACTGAGAACTCTGGGCTTTGGATCCTCTGCCGTGTTGGACACTCTGGCACTTTGTCTTTGGGAATTCCAACATATTTAGGAGTCTGGGCATTAAATGCTCTGGATCCTGGGGCTGCCCCTTGGGTAGGGCTAAAGCCAATATTTCCTGCTTGTATGTTTGATTTTGCCTGGCATCCCTGAGGTCCAGCCCAGCATCCTTACTGAGCCTCACTTATTCTTCTCCACAGGGCAGGGGCAGTGGACAGAGTAAGCACAACAGGATGGCTTGAGGGGCACATGGAGTCCCAGAGACAGCTTTTGGATCTAAAATCAATCTAATCTGCTCCCCCCGCATTGGGACAGGGCAGTGCAGGTGCCAGGCATTGACCACTGGGCTCAAAGTTCAAGAGAAGAAGAATTTTTTTGTTTTTTTAAGACAGAGTCATAGTATGTTACCCTCAGTAAGAGTGCTATGGCATCACAGCTCACAGCAACCTCCAACTCTTGGGCTCAAGCGATTCTCTTGCCTCAGCAGCATCCCAAGTAGATGGGACTACAGGTGCCCACCACAGTGCCGAGCTATTTTTTGTTGTTGTTGCAGTTGTCTTTGTTGTTTTAGCTGGCCCGGGCTGGGTTCGAACCCACCAGCTGATGCCGTAACACTGTGCTATGGGTGCTAAGCCAAGAGGAAGAATCTTGAGAACAAAGCAAGCCACTCCCAATAATGCTACGTGGCTGCTGAGGCTGGGACTCCAAGGAGGTGATCACTAGCAAGGCCCGGCTCTAAAGCCAAGCAATGACCATCCTCCCCCAACTTCTCAGCAGGGCCCTGAGCACCCCTCTCTTAAGGTACCCAGTGCTGGCCGCTCATACAGGGACCTCCAGGAGGGGCCATGTCTGACATTATCTCTCTTCCCACCAGCCAGACACACACCTAAGCTAAGTCTGCATCCCAGCCCAGAGGCCTTGATCCTAATGTTTGATGACGCCAGAGGAGGAACCCAGCCAGCACCAGAATCTGATGCTAGGCACAGCCCTCCTAGGAAATAGCACAGTAACTGGAGGCTCAGGAGACATGCCTTAGTGAGTGAGGCCTGGGTCCTGCCACTCTGTCCCAGGAAGAAGCAGGTCAGATATTTGACTCCATCAGTCCTGTCTGTCTTCAGGCCTGATCCCTCTGCTCTCCCACAGTGACCCAGGCTGGCCATACCTCTTCCACTCTGTGGGCCAGCTGCTACCCAGGGCCAGGGGTTCACAGCCAGGGATAAAGGCCATCCCATCTTTTACTGGGGCAAGCCTAAACCTACTTCTTTGGGGCCTCATTCTGATCAGAAAAAAAAAAAAAAAAGTCATCCTGGTTCCTGTCTCATAGAGTCAGCTTTTCATACCAGAATCTTTCTTACAAGTGTCTCCTAAGGACTCAATTTACTATGTGGCTGCCCAAAGCTCTTTCTGGATCCAGGTGGGTAAAATATACACATCCATAAATAGACTTTGTGTTATGTCAATGTTAGTCCAGCAAAGCCCTCATAGTCAACATCTCTAATTTCCCCAAACATCCCAAGGAAAATCTCTTTCCCCTACTCCATGGGCTAAAGTGCTAGGCTATCTCCCTGTCTCCAAGTCAAACCCCAGCTCTTTCTCTTCCTGACAGAGCCTCCTCTGAGGGCGGAAACCTGAGTATTCTGACTCCACTCTTTTTTCAAACCCCAGTCCCCAGTCCCTGGGCCTGAGGGCATCCTGCACCCACCTCCCTTTATATACATCCCCTAGGATGGGTGGGAAGCTCCACTTTCTCTGGGCCATGGAAACTCTCCAAACCTTCACTGAGTGTAGCCAGAACACTCTAAGGGCCTTCCCTTAGGTTTCCTCCCACCCTGGCCTGCTTCTTCAAGAGGGAGGGAGGAGAGGCCTAGGAAAAGGCACCAAGTCTTTCCTCCCCTCACATTCTTCCCATCTCTCCTCTACTGCTGGGGAGGTCCTCTTCAACAGCCAGCATTTAGCTTTCCCTGGATGGTACCCCTTTTGACAAGCCCCAGGGAGGAGGCAGGGAAGGAGATCCTAAAAACCATTTATGGAGGGAGTTAGGCCCTGGCAGGAGCGACAAGAAGCACTTGGATCCAATCTGCCCAAATCCCAGGAGTCAGGCTCACATACAACTGCACAATGAAGTGGGTCTTTCACAGATATACATACACAAACTACACAGGCACACACACAGCTACATAGGCCTGCCACTGAGCTGTCACTCTTTCACAGATGTACCTACACAAATACAGTCACACACGCACACAACAGGCTGCTCAGGTTAGAGGTGTATACACACACATGAGTGCGCACACACAAGAAAACACCTGTGATTGGTTCATAGGAGAAAATCCCAAATGTGTTATATCTGCTAGGCCTGGGCTTAACAAAGTAAGTGACAATAATCTTGCTAAGGCATCTTCCTGGATCTGAGTCTTCGGTGTGATTAGTTTGTGAGTTCTGAGATGGTGGAGAAAAGTCTTTATATGCACTTGGCCCTGGGGAAAGTTTGTGGAATGGTCTGTGTGTGGCCTGAGAGAGCTCACACTGCAAAAATGTCCCCTTGATACCTGCTATTTGTTCAATGCCTCTGATTATAAAATAATAAAGTGGAATCTCACTTATCAGTTTGTCTTGTGTGAGTTTGATATGTGTGCACCAGCTTCTGGGAGGCTGACTATTCCAAGGAAAAAAGTAAAACCAGTTTCCCAGCCAGAAAATGGTGAGGAGTCAAGAGTGCAGAGTGGAGACTATCTCTCTGGGCTGGACCCCTTCCCTGAGCAGATACCCTACTTGGGCTGGGGGCAAAAATGGTTCTATTGACAGTACCAATTGGCTCTTTCCTTGGAAGCTGGTGGCTCTCACAAGGTAAGCAAATGTGAGAACCCCATTCCAAATGTCAGGCACCAGTGTCAGAGGCAGCCTGGAGCAATTGTTTTATATACACATGTATTTCCTTAGCCCACACTCTCCATTATGCAGGGGAGGAAACTGAGGCTCAGCAAACCTTTTGGCAAAGATTCCTTTAGTTAGGACTGAAACCCAGGTTAGTCTCCCCACAGAGGGAAGAGGGAGTCCAGGTTGGTGTCTGAAGCCTGTGTAATACCACCACAAGACTAGGGCTTGGTCCAAGGAGGGTTTGTGGAAAAAGTGCTCAGTTCCAAGGAGTAGGACCCAGGCCTTACCCAGTTGTGCCCACAGTCCCTGACTGCCCTGCAGCAAAGGGAATGGAATTTGCTCTGACTTCTCTCTAGGGGGAACGCAGGCGCAGAAGGCCAGGGGCCTGGCGGGCTAACTTCAGCCCCAGTCCCCCGAAGTGTTCCAGACTTCCTGGCTTCATTCCAGGCTAGCCCGAAGGGGACGACATGTGCTTCCTCCAAGGGCCCTAGCTGGAGGGCAGTGAGTTAGGGCGGAGAAGGGGGCTTCTCTGTGGTGCCCACTCCCAGAGGTTCTTGGGGATCAATCAACAGCAAGCAGGAGCCACTTGTAATTTTATTCCCTGGGAGGAGGAGCCTAAGAAGTCAGCACGGGGGGAGGGTTTGGGGTATGGGGGAGGGGAGGGCGGTCAGGGGAGCGGTGCAGAGAGGGGAGGGACTTGGCTAAGTCTCCGAAGCCTTCTCCACTCTTAAAACTTTCACCAAACTCTTAGCCCCCGCCTCCCCGAAACCAAAACACAACAAGCTCTGCAGAGCTGCGAGCGGCGCGGCGGGGCGGCACAGAGCCTCGGGAGGCTGATGCAACTTTCCCTTTAAGAAAGCCACCTGGGCACACCGCAGCGCGGACCTGGCACGTCTGGGCCGGGGGGCTGCAGCATGGTAAGGGGGCTGGGGGACGTGGTGTTGCGGCCCGCCGCCTCTGTCTATCCCGCCGTGGGTCTGAGTGTTTGGCGGTCCGCGGGGCTGAGCCCCAGGACTAGAGTGTGCGTGCGTGCGTGTGAGTGTGTGTGAGTCTGATCGCGCATGCATGCGGGCATCTGTGGGTAAGAGAGTGGGTGCACGCACCGGGATGTCTGTCTCGCTGCAAAGGTCGGGGTAGGTGCGCGCGTCTTGGTTGCCACTGCTGTCACCAAGGAGCTGCTTTAGCTTTGGCTGGGAACGGGAGGGGGGGCGCTCCCGGTGGAGGGGAGCTCTGTGTGCAGACGCCGGCTCGGTCGGGGGCGGCGGGCACGGCTGTAGCGGGCTGTGCGGGTAGTGCCAGAACCAGAGTGTGTCACGGTCCGTCTGAGGCGCCAGTGGTTCTGCACGCCGGGGGCCTGCAGGAACAGAGAACCGGCTGGTGGTGTCTGCGCCCGGCGGGCGGGCTCCCGCTTCATCTTCTCCCACAGCTGGGCAGCCTGGTTGCCTATCTGGTACCTCCAGCCGGCTTGCCTTCCTATCTGCCCGCCCACCCAACCGCCCGGTGCCGGGGCCGGGGCCCGTGCCCGTGCCCGCGTGCCCCGAGAATCCGCGCGGGAGACTCCTGGCGCCCTCGGGCACTCCTTGTCCGCAGTTCCAGTGGCAGTGGCTTTGGGGTGGGACTGCGAGCCAGGAGTTTTTTAGGGGCTGCTTCCCTGGAAGAATCAGCACCCTACCCACCCCAACCCTCATTATGGGCGCGCCTAGGGCGGACCCGGCAGCTGCAGGTGAGGGCAGGAGCCTAGCAGCCCCGGGGTGCCCACCTCTAGTCCGCACCCAGCACAGGTCAGCCACAGCTGCAGGGCGGGAGAAGGTGGCTGGGCACAGGCGGGACAGAAGGGGGCTTGCCGGGAGGGCCGGGAGGGGCCGGAGCCGGCCTGGGGGCGGGGCAAGGGGGCGGGGACCTCGGCGCCCGGGTACTTTTCCACCACAGGGGCCAGGGGCGGGGCCGCCGCCACCAAGCCAGCTGAGAGGCCTACACGTGGTGGCTGATGTAACGCCACCCTCCCACCCCACACCTAGCACCCCGATTAAAGCGGACGCGCCCCGTTTCTAGGAACCGGAGCGAGGCGGCGGTGTCGCAGCTCCGAAAGCGACCGCGCCCCTGCCTGCTGGCCCGGGGCCTCCTAGTCCTGGGCCAGCCGCTACTTAAAGGAGCCGCACCCCTGGGGGGGGGGGTTTGCTTGCCGTAGGCCACGCCCCCTAGCTGATTGCTCTTAAAGGAGCCGCGTCCTGGGCTTTCTGACAGCTCCCGCACAAAGCCAGATCAATTTCTTTGCTGAAACCAGCGTGAAGCCCAGGCCACTGGGAGATAAGGGCTGGAGGACAACAAATGGAGGAGGAGAAAAGAACTTGAGAGATTAAAGACCCCCAAAGTGAGGGGTCATCAGAAGGTTGAAGGGTAGTGGGTGAGGGGACTGGTTCTAGGGACTAATGGGCGACACTGAGCATGCCCGAGTGTTTCCAGGGACCGCAGAGAAACGCCCCCTTACTGGGCCTACATGGCGACTGCAGCGGTGCCGGGCTCAGTTCCCTGCTTTGAGGGCACGGAAGAATCACACCTCTGCCCTGGAAGAGCTCTCCAGCTAGTGGCAGAACCAGACTTGGACAGCAAGCATGCCGCAATGCTACTTGTAACGAGCGTGCACACAACGTGCTTTGAGGCTGCAGTAGAAACGTTGACGGCAACCAGAGGACCGAGGGAGGCTTTACTAAGTTTTGAGGATGGATAGAATATATGCAGGTGGAAATGAGAACAGCAGTGCTGGAAGAAGAGGGAACAGCTGCCTGAGAAAAGGCATGGAGGCAGGAACCCTCCGGGAATGCTTGGGGGCAGGTGGCCGCAGGTAGTTGACTTGGGCTCTCTGGTAGAGCTAAAGGACCCTCCCCTGCTCCCACAGTCCCTTCACTCTCTCCGTCAAAGTGAATGGAGATTGTTTCCTCCTGTTACCTTCCCATCCCCAGTGAGGACTCCAGGGCTAGACCCTTAAAATGGATTGACTTTTCTTATATCTGTCATAAGAAAGACACCAAGCAATGAGACTGTAAAGTTGGGCCATGGTCCTATGACTGCCCTGTCCGCATCTGCCCTTGGGCAGCTCACAAGCAGCTCAAACTGGCTTGTCCAACCTGGCTCATCAGCTTCTTCCAAAACTGCAACATAACCAGTGTTCTCTCTGCGACTGGCACCAGCACAAACCAGAGACCCTCTCCTTATCCTTCACTAGCTCCCCCAGTCCAATTCATCACTGAGTCGCACTGTGCTACCCATAGCATACCCACATGTATTTCTCTCAAATCTCTGCACTTCTCATCCTCTCATCATCTGTGTGATCCAAGCCCCCGTCCACCTTTCTGCCTGGCCCATTCCTAATAGATTTCCACTCTTCCCTCTCTCCAGTCCTTTCTCCACATTGCATCTAGGGTGATGTTTTTAAAATGCACTTTCCACCAGTTGCTCCTCCTCCAAGTTGATCTTCTGCTTAAAAGCTTTTAGTAGCAACAATTGCACTCAGGATGAACACCAAAATCTAGACCCAAAGGCCCTGGCTGGGTTTCCCTGTCCATCTTCAGCCACTTTCTCCCTGGCTGGCTGAGCTCCAGCCTCAAAGCCTTTTCACATATTTCATTTGCTTGAATCTCTCTTTCCTTTTTTCCCCCCTCACTATTGCCACTTGCCTAATTAACTCCTGTGGACCCTTTAACATTACTTCCTCAGGGAAGTCCTCTGGCTCAGATAAGGCCAGGCCCTTCCTGCTATAGAGTCTCATAAAAGGATCTTCCCTTTTACATCCTTTATCTTAGTCTATAATTATTTAATTTGAATCATCAGTTTCATTCTTTTCCACTAACCTGCAAGCTACAGGAGGGAGGAGACCTTTGAGTTCTTGGTGCCTAGCACAGACCTGGCCCAGAGCAGATCTATGTTGATATTTGTGGAATAAATGGATCTAATTGTGGCCTGCCTTAAATGCCTTCTAAGCAATTCAGGCCATATCCTGTTGGCTATGGAGAACTATTGGAGAAAATCAGGGTTTTTAGAGCTTTGTGGAGATTAATGGATTGCAGGACAGGAAAATATGGAGGACTAGAGGTAGGGAGAAAAATTAGGCAGAAACTTTAAAACTTACAAGGAAGTTATTATTAGCCCCATCTTCCAGATTAAGAAATTGAGATTCAGAGAGTTTAAATGACTTGCTGGAAATTCTATACCTGGTGAGTGGCAGATCCAGAAATCCAGGCCAGAGCCTGAGCTCTTTATCATACATTAAACTGACTGACTGATAGTGGTGGCTCATATAAGAGTGAGAGGCAGGTCTGGGGCCTGGGAATTGTGGATATCCAGCTCCAAGAAGAGGGCTGGCACAGTATGGATGTTCAGTTGGTATTTTGTGAGTGGACGGATGGGGCTATTTGGCAGAAATGGCAAAGGGAGGTGAAGCAGCAAAGCTTTATATTCAACTCATTCTTGGCCACAAAGCAATCTTTTCCCCACTGACCCATAAGCTACCTAGTGGTACTCCTGTACTGAAATAGGCTCTAGTGACTGCCTAGGTGTGGATGGGTTCCCTCAGAGTCACAGAAGGCAAGTCCCAAAAAGCTGCATTCAGGTCTTCATTCAGGCACTTACAAGAGAGGCACTCGACCTCTCAGGGTCCATCCTTCCACTGTACACTGCCAGATGAATGAACCCCAGGATACCCTGGGTGAGAACACTCTGAAGCCTAAGTTCCAGGACAGTGTCCTCAATTCACCCACCTGACCAGAAGGTACAATAATCTCTAGCCCCTGAGCTGGCTCATCTGCTGTTATTACTATCACCACTGTCATTATCATTCCTTGGTTGAAGAGAGACAGCTTTAAATAAGTCAAATCTAGAGTTTACTGTGTTGAGGGGTGCTAGTGAGAACAGGGTGTGACCTCCTTCTGAGGCAACATACCCCATTCTCCTACTTGCCCCCAGAAGACCAAACCCATGAGTAGGGACCTCTTTAGAAGGACTGTGTTGAGAGATAGGCCAGCCAACCTTTAAGAGGTTACAAGTTGCCTCCCACCCTGCCCCTTCCCTGAGGACAAATCTCTGAAGGAGACCAAGCCACCAGGGCAAAGGGCTGATTTGCATAGGCAAAGAGCTTCCTCTTCATCTCTCCTGAAGCCTTCAGGTGACTTCCTGGGCTTGTGGGTGAGAGGTGGCCCTGACAGGTGGTTGTGGGTGGGGCAGAGTGGCCCAGAACAGCCTTTAGAATAGAGCCTGTTTCCCAGGAAGGTAGGGAAGGTTCCAGAAGCAAAACCAAATCCCTTGCATTGAGGCCCTATGGAGGGTGAATGTCCTTGTACTGATGTAGGGTTTTCTTCCCATCCAGAACATTTTATAAGGCACTGTGAAGATGGATCTCTCTCGAGGCCTGTCAAAAGCTACCTTCTTCAGTCCTGTCTGCTGTTAAGCCAGTATATACTTCCGATTGTCTGGTGCTCCCTCTAGGCCCCAGCCCCACCTTGCCTCTCAAGTGCTGCCTTCAGGGTATCAGCCAGTGGAGAGCCCTCATTCCCAGTCCTCTGCCTGTCCCATTCCCCTTTAATTCAATTCAATCAACACTTCTCCCAAGCCAAGCACAGCGTTAGGTGCTGGACTCAGACAGTAAATGAAACACAGTCCCAAACCCTCAGGGAACTCACTGACTCATGGTTAACAAACTTATAAGCAAATAAATGTAGTATGAGACAAGGATGCTAGTAGAAGTCTGCACAAAACAGAAAGGAGGAAGCAATTTGTTCATTCTGGTGGAGCACAGTGTCAAGAAAGGCCACAGAAAGAGGTGACATTGGAGACTGATCCTGAAGGATTTCACCTGGTGAATGGGAGGGAAGGGTTGTAGGAGAGGGGTGAGCCTATGAACAAGCAAGGTGTGACTACAGAGATGTTTGGTCTACCCAGATTTTAGGGTCTAAATGAGTGACAGAACAAGTCCAGCTGCCCTAGAGCTCATGCTGAGTGACACCAGGATGGGGAAGGACTATCCTGGCTGCTTGGCTGGGCTGAGGTTGAGGAGGGCTGCATGTGCTGGTCCAAGCAGATTTCCCTCCTGGGGAAAGGCTCAAGCCATTCACACAGATGAAGAAGGAATTGGACTCCATCCCAGCTCTGTGTTCATTTTTTTATCTTTTATAGGATTGGGCATCTGGAGAGTCAAAAATAGGTCTTTGCCCATTGGGACAGGAAGCCTGGAGATCGAGAGATCCAGGGGAAAGGTTGGGAGAAGAAGCTGGATCAGAGAGCCCTCCAGAAAGGAGTGAGATATGGAAGGGGCCTGCAGAGGAGCTGGGCTAGAACAGAAGGCCAGTGAGGGTTGCTAGCAGGTGGTGTATGGCCACACATGGTCTCCCCTGTCGTCCTGGGCCAGGTCCTCACCTTACCCTATGCTCTCTCTCCACAGCTGTTGAGGTCTGTGTCCTGAAAGGTGCTGGAAGCAGAGCTTATTGGTGTGATCTGGGTCCTCAGAGCCCCCAACTCACTGCCACCATGGTAGGAAAAGGTGCCAAAGGGATGCTGGTGAGTACAGGGAAAAAGGGAAATCGCAGCACTGCCCCCCTGGGCATCCATCCAGCAGTTTGCCATGACAGGAGGACCTAGGGGGCTCTGTGTATGGGCCTGGCTTGGCACTGCCAGGGCTTCTGAGTGCCAAGCTGCTGCAGGCCCAAGCAGGCAGCCCCTCACCCAGCAGGTTAGACAGCACCAGGCTCCAAGCTCATGGCTGGGCAGATTCTGCCAAAGTCCCCATGAGGGCCTGCCAGAAGGCAAAATGTGCACTCCCCATCTTTGTCACAGAGGTGCTCCATAGATAAGAACACAGCTCTTTTGCTGAGAAGATAGTAGGACACCCAGGGCTGTTCTATGGCTGGGCCTCAGGACCCCCACCCTCTTCTCATCCTCTGCCTCAGGGAGTGTTCTGTGCTGATCAAGGAGTCCACAGTCCCTTCCTGGGTTTCAGAAAATCTCACTGTACCCTTCCCCAAGTCATGGCCCTTCCTTTGCCCTCAGCCTTGGAGCATAGCAGAGGGGGTGGTGAGGCCCCATGAGGAAGAAGGGCCTGAGGGAGCAAAACTGGGTTGGTGGATGAAGCTGGTCAGCACCTAAGGGGAACTGGGGGAAAGATGCCAGATCCAATCCCAAGGGCAGTGGTTGTACTTCCTCTCTTGGGATCTTGCTTCAGGGACAGGCTCAACCAGTCAGCTGTCAGGCAAAGAAGCCAGTGACTGAGCATGCCCCTTCCTTCAGCAGGTCCCTCACCATCAATTCCTTCCTGTTGCTTTTCTTATTCAGTGAAAGAATGATTGACCTGGGTCTCTGCTGACTCCTTCCCCCAAAAAACCCTATCTCTCACCAAAGATTTCTGGACTCAAAGTACTTGCTCCAAAGAGATGGTCTAGGAGGGAAAGTGGGATGGTCCTGCTTGGGGTTCAGAATATTTCACCTCACGCTGTTCTGAACCCCCAGCATCCATCCCCTCACTCACTCCCTCAGGCCTGCTCTGATCTGGCCCCTCCTGGTTGGTATCAGTCTGAATGAACCATGGATGCTGAGAAATGGGCACAGACAGAAGTCTTAGGACCTGACACTTGCTAGGGGTGGATCCTGTATTATAACCCAAACATGACCCTACCTTTCCCAGAGAAGTCTTAGAATATACAGGAAGCTGTTACTAGGAGGTGAGGGTGTGGCTCTGCCCTACCATGGAGATTCTGAGCCCCATGAACCCTAAGAATCTCTCTGAGTTCTCTAGATGCTCTTCATTCTCTGAGGTGACCTGGAAGGACTGGGACATATAGGCAGGATTGATGTAAGTCCCATTGTCCCAGAGTCTCTGCCTGAGCTGGGCTTCTCAGACCCTGTGCTCTGCCGGCCAACCCTGCTGGCCTATCTGTGGCCAGGAATACTGCCTTGGGACTCCCGTTCCCAGTACCACCATGTGCCTAAAGATAGCTGGGGCTTGCTTTCCTCCCTGCTCTCTGCCCTTTGGCTTCTGCCCACTACTGCTGCCTTTGAGGCTTATAGCATCTGTCCCATGGGCATCCCCAGTGGTTGCTTGGAGATTCTATTCCTGCCTCTTTCAGTTCTGCTGATGACCTTGGGCTACTCTATTCTTGGGTCCCAGTTTAGAAGTGAAGCTGCCTCCATTCAATGCCTGTCTCCAGGACATAGCCTCTGAGGTACACTGGCAGCTGGCCCCTGCCAAGCCCCATCTCAACTAGCATGGGAAGCTGAGTCAGGACTTACTAGGTATTTCTGTAGTCCTCAGGGCAAGTGGCTAAGGAAGTGCCTTTCTAACATGCTCCTACTTTCAATGCCTTCTTAAGTCAAAAGAGAAGATGTTGAGGAATGTGCATGTAAGCCAATGTCACTTGGACCTTCCCAAGTTGTCCTGTTTGTGCCCTGACATGTAGGGAGTGGGCAGCTGGCCCCTGCCATGGGGTCCTCACTTCCATTTCCCTTTTACCCCAGGTTTGGATGTAAGGGCATTGGCCCTTTAGGCTTCTTCAGTGTTGACAAATGCCCTGTATCATCCTTGGAGCCTCTGCCGGGCTCTGGAGCAGGTGCCCCACAGAGGAGCAAGTTACTTCCCAGCACGTGCTCAGACCCATGTGCCTGCTGCACGTGTCCCTCCCCCCACTCCCAGCCCAGATGGTCTCTGCCAGGCCAGCTCAGCTGCCTCCATCACGCTTCAGCAGCTCTTAGGACAGGGCCATGCAAGAACCCAGCTGGCCAGGGTGCCTCCAAGCCTAGGAGCAGCTGGGATGCTTGGGGGCACTAAGGGATGAGTGGAATGGTCTTTCTATGGAGACCTAGAGCCTCTGCATGTGCAGGGCAGGGCTGCCTGGGCCTCAGAGGACAAGGGGCTGGAGAAGGAGCCAGGACAGGAGGCAAGAGAGCTTCCACTGGCTCAGCTTTAATCCTACCACCTCACACTAGTTCCCAGGCTGGCCACCTCTGTCCCCTTCCCTCTGCTGCTCCCCACTCATACAGAGTCTTGGGCAGTTGAGGCCTTGGTGAGTCTCGTTGGCCTCTTCCCATGTCTTTGAGCACACTGGTTGCTTCTGCCACCAGAAGGCCTTGTGATGAATAACAGCAGAGTCACTCATACTAGGACTGTGGATGCTAGAGTATCTACATCCCAGAAGGCTTTGCAAGCACCACCAGCCACCTGGGGTTCCCTGCCCTAACCTGTTCTCTTATGCTTTGATATGAGTATTTAGACAGCTATTGTCTACAGCATCCATCAAGGACCTTTCCAAGTTGTCCTGTGGGTACTCACAGTGAGTACTCATCTAGCCTGTGTCTTGACAGGTAGCAAGTGATCAACTACTAGTACAGTCTTAGCAAATGCTAGGAAGTCACCAAGCACAGAGCTTGGCACATATTGGGCACTCCCTTCATAGAGGGCTTGCTACTCCCTGGGGCACTCACCTTACCTAAGTCTTCCCCCCCGCCCCCCGGCTTTTGGGTCTTTATTTCTTTTTTTTTTTTTTAATTATAGATAAAAATATGCACCATAGATGTGGCCCAACCCATCACCCTCCCTCCACCCAAACCTCCCCCCTCCCTTCCCCTTCCTTGGTCCTTTCCTCATAGTCTTGTCTTACCTAAGTCTTGGCACATATCAAATGCTCAACTAGTACAGACATGGCAAACATTGGACACAGCTTTAATAGAGAGTCTGCCACCCCATAGGCACTCATATGGCATGGTACCAGGCCCACAGTGGGTGCTCACCCAGCTTAGGGCTGGGCACACATTGAGTCCTCACCTGGCACAGAATTTTTTTTTTTTTTTTTTTTTTTTTTTTTTTTTTTGTGCTGTGGCATCATAACTCACAGCAACCTCAAACTCTTGGGCTCAAGTGATTCTCTTGCTTCAACTTCCCAAGTAGTTGGGACTATAGACACCCACCACAAAGCCCAGCTATTTTTAGAGACAAGATCTCTCTCTGGCTCCGCCTGGTCTCAAACCTGTGATCTCAGGCTGTCTACCCGCCTTCGTCTCCCAGAGTGCTAGGAGTATAGGCATGAGCCACAGCACCCAGCCCCAGAATTTTTTTCAATTTTTTTTGTTGAGACAGTCTTGCTTTGTTGCCCTCAGTAGAGTGCTATGGCATCATAGCTCACAGCAACCTCAAACTCTTACATGCCCTCACCTAGTGCAAGACCTTGCAGATCATGGGGCTCATGGCTTGGGGCTGACACAATGAGAGCTGTCAGCATTGGACTTGCACACAGTGGGTATTCTTACAGCATTACAGTGGGCACTTTGCTGATTCAGGTCCTAGCGCACAGTAGATACTTTTCTAGCCATAATGTTCAACACATGGTAGGTGCTCTCCTAGCTCAGGGACTGGCACACAGTGGACACCTCCTTATATAAGGCCCAGCAGTCCAGAAGTGCTCATCTAGCCAGCACAACCTGAGTAATGACCTTGCACTAACCCTAGATGTGCAGCTACCCACTCCCCAGTGAAATGGATAGTATCTAGATCGAGAAGAGAATGCCCAGCCTTCCTGAGGCTTCCTCTCGGATCATAGGACCCTGTCCTCCTTCCTCCTCCCCACCTGCCCTCTAGCTCACTCACTCAGCTGTGGTCTGGCCACCCCAACTCATCTTCTCCACAGCCCTCCCCTATCCCCCACTTCTTAGTCATAGCTCAGCAAGACCTTCCCTACAAAGTCACAGAGGACAGCAAAGCCCCTAGACTCCTTGCCTCTCTGGAAGCATGCCTACTCTTATTAAGAAAAGTCAGAGACAGGGGCTGGAGAGTCGGCCTCCCTAAGTGGGGCTAGAGCAGCTGGATCCCGCTAATGAGGCCTCATTACGGCCGGGGCCCAGCTGGGCTGCCGCCGCCTCCTGTCCCCATGGCCAGAGCCAGGGAAAGCCATCCAGCCAGGGCTGCCTGTTCTGGGCACCCAGCCCAGGCCAGGGCAGCGGAGCCCAGAGCCCACCCTGGGTGGAAGTGAGCATTTGGGCATCATGGGTGACTGGACCTTCCTGGAGCCAGTGGCCCCGCCAGCGCCTTGGCCCTCAGTCTGTGCCTGCAGGAAGTCAGGGGAGTGTGTCTGGGGACTAGGCTGCATGAGGCTGCCAGTGAGCAGCTGAGTCAGCGAGATCTGAGGCCATCCACAGGAGACTTGCTTGAGCCACTTCCACCCAAATATGGAGATAACAATATAGCTACTATACTTCCCTGGTAGCAAGCAGTTAATATGTCTTATCTATTACTACTATTACTAATGCTTACTAGATTCAATGATTGGCAGCTGTTATCCCCATTTAGAAAAGAAGAAACTGAGACCAGGCATGCTAAGTCACTTGTCACTTGCCTAAACTTATATGTGGTGAGAAACTGACTGAGCTGGGGCTCAAATCCAGACCTGATGACGCTAAAGCCTGTGCCTGTTTTTTTTTTGTTTTTTTTTTTTTTTTTTTGAGGTAGAGTGCTGTGGCATCACAGCTCACAGCAACCTCAAACTCTTTGGCTCAAGAGACTCCCTTGCCTCAACCTCCCAAGTAGCTACAACTACAGGAGCCCGCCACAATGCCAGGCTATTTTTTTCTTTTCTTTTTCTTTTTTTTTTTTCTTTTTTTTCTTTTTTTTTTTTTTTGCAGTTGCCTTTGTTGTTTTAGCTGGCCTAGGCAGGGTTTGAACCTGCTACCCTTGGCCAGGGCCCTACCCACTAAGCTATAGGCACTGCCACCAGCCTGTGCCTTTTTTAACAAATGTCATCCTGAGACCTGGCATGGTAGCTCACACCTGTAATCCTAGCACTCTGGGAGGCCGACGTGGATGGATTGTCTGAGCTCACAGGTTCTCGACCAGCCTGAGCCAGAGCAAGACCCCTTCCTCAGGCTTCCTCTCTGATCATAGGACCCTGTCCTCCTTCTTCCTCCCCACCTGCCCTCTAGCCCACTCACTCAGCTGTGATCTCTAAAAATAGCCAAGCATTGTGGTCAGCACCCGTAGTCCCAGCTACTTGGGAGGCTGAGGCAAGTGAATCACTTGAGTCCAGGAGTTTGAGGTTGCTGTAAGCTGTGATGCCATAGCACTCTACTAAGGGTGACAAAGTGAGACTCTGTCTCAAAAATAATAATAATAATAATAATAATAATCTACCTGTGTCAGGCTTTCTGCCGACATCAATTCCCGGCCCAGAGACACTTGTGGCCACTGGTTTGTGGTATCTTTTTTTTTTTTTTTTTTTTTTGAGACAGTTTCACTTCGTCACCCTGGGTAGAGTGCTATAGCATAATAGCTCACAAAAACCTCAAACTCTTGGGCTCAAGTGATCCTCTTGCCTCCACCTCCCAAGTAGCTGGGACTACAGAACTCTGTGATGACCACCTTCTTGGCCAGGGCCGGGGTGTCTTTCTTTGGGCAGGAGACGGTGCAGTTCACTAGGCCAAAGCTTTCTTGCATGGTTAGTCACATTCTTCTATGAGGACTCCCCATCATCTTGGCTGGTTGGGGGGCCCCAGTTCTATAGGGTAGGAACTCCTAGCCCATGCCCCTCTAAGATTTCTGAGGTGCTCAGGTTGTGGCCCGTGGATATGCTTTTCCTCTTCCTTCCCGTTCCCATCTGGTACCAAATGGGTCCAAGTTCATTATTCACCTGGCACCCAACTGGCCCACCAGGAGCCCACCCAGAGCCAGTCCTATAGGCTCAGGCAGCATTTGGGTCCTGAGGCCAGCTCTGGGAGGGGAGTGAGCTATCCTCTCACTCTCTCTCTCACTCACTCTGTGGTTGTGAGTGTGTGTGTGTGTGTGTGTGTGTTTTGTTCCAGTAACTTGCTGGGAACAAGGAAAAAATACAACAAACCCCATGCCTCACTCTGCAACTCTGAAGCACCCGGCTGCATAGGGACAAGCTGGAGGGGGAGGGCTAGGGAGGGGGAGGCAGAGCTTCAAGAGGAGATGAGGTGAAAGTAATTGACGCTGCCCAGCCGGGCAGTGGGAGAGGAAGGGGATGCGTCAGTGTCGCTGGAGCTGGCAGAGGTGTGAATGAGCAGCCCACGCAAGGCTCTGAGTACTTGCCCCAGGATGGCTGCGGCTCATGGACCTGTGGCCCCCTCTTCCCCAGAACAGGTCAGTCACCTTCCAGAAGGTTGAGCCTCCTCCCTGGTGCCAGGCAGGCATGGAGGCTGGGCTCAGGGTGGGGAGAGGGGCTAAGTGGTCTGTGCCAGGGAGGGGCAGGCACAGTCAGTGAGTGAGACAGACACCAGTAAAAGTGACCCAGAAAGTTGCAACTGTGCAAAGGAGTGCAGGAAGAGCTGGCAGTGTGGTGGGGGTAGGGGGAGGAGAATGGGGGGTGTAAGGGCTCCCCCAGCCCAAGAACCTGCTGAGAATCTGCTCTGTGTATCAAAGCTGCATTGTCCTAGCTCCCGGGGAGACGGGCCGGAGGTGCCCAGGAATTGTACTAATCAATACAGCCTCATTGTCTGTGCCACGGCAGTTACTCCTATGGGGAGAGTGGGTGAGGGGGCAAGGGAACGTGGTACATGGGCTCCGTGGTGGAGGATGGGGGAAGGGGACGGGGCAAGAGTCTCAGCTGGGAGGAGAGAGACCCCACAGAACATTTGCCAGTGTCTGGGGCAAGTGCCCACATTGGGTGGGAGCCAATGTGTCCTCATCCCTGGAAGCTGGGGATGGCAGGGGTGTCAGGCACAGTGTGGCTGATGGCAGCAAGGGTAAAGAGACTGGGAAAGCCACCTTCTCCCCTGTAGGACACCCTGACTTGACCTTCAGAAGGCAAGAGAGAGAGGGAGAGTGTGCTGCAAGGCTACGAGAGTGGGTTTAGTGCTACACTCAAACCTCAGGACTGCTGGGGTCAACCACCAAAGTCACTTCCCAGAATGCCAGCCTGCTGTCGACTTTGAAGGAAGAGGCTGCCCACATTTGCTGCAACGCAGGCAGGACTATTGCCTCTGGTGTCTTGGACTGCTGTGCTTCTCTAGGGTGGGAGGCGAGGGAATGGACAGGACCCACCCAGTGTCCTCCATCACTCTCCCCAGAGCCTGGAGTGGAGCCTGGCAGGCCTGGGGGTGCCAGTCTTGTGTTTGCTGCCTGCAACATTGGCAGGTTCCTCTCTTCCAATCAGGGCTCCGTGACGAAACAACACAAGGCACAGCCTTGCCTCTCTTACCTGCTCTATGAAGGCCTGGATTCTGCAGGCACCTGGAGTCCTGAGACATGCCCAGAGATTGCTCTGAGTTTTTCCTTGAGGCAGGAGGCACTCATAGTCCCCTGGAAACTGCTCTCAGGCTTGGAGCAGATTTTCCCATGGTTCTGTTCCTCCAATCCCAGCCCCTGAGTCTTTCCCACATCCAGGTAACTGAAGGCAGAGATCGGAGCCGTGGCTGGGTATCTCTGGCCCCACTCAATGCCAGGGAGGTGAAGGACAGAAGATTCTGTCATTGCAAGAAAGGTCTGGCTGAAGGGAGAAAACTTGGGGAACAAGAATAGGGGAGTCCAGTAGAAAGTTATGGGCTCTTCTTAGGCAGTCACAATTTACCATAATGGCTCTTCCTCCCGAATTCCCCACGGGGGCTCCGAGAAAGTTGCCAGTGATCTGATTTGGCTCAAAGTCAGTCTGGGATGTGAGGTCTTGCCTGTTCTCCTCTATAAAGTTTGTCTTGGATGAGAGTTCATTCCATGAGCAAACAGCTGGGGCTGGAGAGCCCTAGACAAGAAGCCAGTGGGGCAAATCCAGCCAGTGTAGCTCCGGGGTTCCTCAATGTCCATCAAGAGCAGGAGGTGGGAGATGCAACTCACAAAAACATCCACCAGGAACTGATCTAGGAAGGCAGGGGCAGAGTCTCAGTCCAGGGAAGAAACTAGGGCTCTCTCAGCCTGTGCATGAAGAGAAAAGGGAGCATATCTTGGCATGGGTTGTGATCACCTCTGGGGGTGGACTTTGCTGCTTTATTTCCTCTTTGTGCTTTTCTGTGCTTTTCAATTTCTTTCTTTCTTTCTTTCTTTCTTTCTTTTTTTTTTTTTTTTGCAATAAGCTTATTATACTTTTATAATCAGAAAAGAAGCACAAAACATTTTTTAACATAATCCATAAAGCTAGTAGGAACTAATGGTAAATAGTGAGGAATGTCAGAAATAGCAAAATACCTCTGCCAGGCAGGAGAATGACAGAGTATTAGCAGATCTACTGAAACTGACTGGCCTAAGACACTAGTCATTCTGTGGAGACTGTCTAGTCTATCTCCTGGCTTCACAGATAGGAATGCTGAGATGCCAGGAGTAGAAGTGGTTAGTCCATAGAGCAGGCTCTGGAGCACCAGGATTCTCACCCCTGCACGATGTCCTGCCTCTGCCAAGCCTGGGGCAGATCCAGACTCTACCCTCGGAGCCTAACAGCCTTAATTCCAGGAGCTCATCCAGGGCAGTAAACAAGCCGGGCAGAGGGCTATGTAAAGGACTTATATAAGAGACTATGCTCAGTGGGTACACTCAGCTGGGGATAGGCTGAAGGTTGTTAACCCGAGAAAGACTACAAGACCTTGAGCAAAGGAGATACTGGGGCCACGATGCTGGTTCTAAGGATAAGGGAACATCTGTGTGTATGGTGGCCAGCTCTCCCCACCCAGCTGTGGAAGGAAAGTTCCAAAGCCTCTCTTCTGCCCAGCCTGGGAGAGCTTAGAACAAGGCAGGGAAGACCAGTCCTGGAGGCCACCCCCTGGGCCCATGGCAGTGGCCTCTCAGAGCTGTGGGGAGGGGTAGCAGGGCACAGACAGGGAGATCAGAAGTGAGGGTAGGGGCTGTCCAGGGAGCCTGTGGAGAAGGGGGCCAGCACAGAGAGAATCGTGCCACTATGGTTTAATTCCCAAGTGAGGCAAGAGAAGTGAGTGAAGGAGAGCAGAAGGGCAGAGGTGGGTGACAGTGGGGGCAGGAGAGGCCTGGAGCATAGCCCATCAGTGGGGCTGAGCTGGCAGAGGTAGACAGGCGGCTAGTCTGGGTCAAACCATGAGCACGAAGGGTTTTCTTCTGTGGGCACCTCGGAGCCAAGGGCCACTACTACAGGAAGGTTAATACCGTGACATAGCCATCCACCCAGCAGATCAAGAAAAAAACAAAAGGCTTAGCATAAGAAAGATTATGCAAAGGGCAAAAGCATTGAAAAAGGCTTAGCTGCTTGGGAAGTAAGCTGGCCAGGAGGAGAACTGGACAAGGAAGGGAACTAGAGCACCCAGAAAACACCTATGGAAAGGGCATACGTTGGAGAGCCTCTCCTCCACTTGCCTGGAGGAAGGTAGGCTTGCTCCATCCTCCACTGACAGCTCAGCCCTCCTGGACCCAAGCCTCCTTAATGGAGATTGTACTGGAATTGAAGTCAGAGGCCCAGCCCTGGGTGAGGTTCCCATGGTCAGAGCACCATGAAGCTGAGACCTTGGCCTGGGCCAGAGAAGATGGGCACTGCTTCTGTAGGGAGCCTCTCTACATGGCAGACCTCTGGTGTTGTCAGGGTCCTTCTGCCAGAGCCCAGTTGCCAACCCCCAGCTTCAGCCCAGTCCCGGGGGCTCCAGCCTCCCTGGGGTACAGCCCACAAGGCTTGTTAATGGAGCAGCGCCTGGCTCTTGAGGCTTAGGAAGGCAGCTGCTGTGGCACGTGGCTGGGGGCAGCACCACTCTCCCTGTTTCCCCCACATGCCAGGGAAGGAGCAGACCTCAGAGATCCAAGTGTGGTCCCACTGCACTCAGGTGGGGGGATGAGGCTTCTGTCTCTCATGCTGCTGGGACCAGGAGAGAGGCCCCAAACTTTAAGCCTTGGGGACCTGGGTCTCTGCAAAGGGCTTTATCCTGCTCACCGGCCATCCTGGACCCTCAGTTGTCTCTCTTACAGCTGTAACTGCTGCTCTGTGACCCCACCCACATCCTCTGAAACTACCACAATCCAGCATTGTGCCCTAAGTAAACAAGCCTGGGACAGAATAAAACTGTTATTGTAGGGTCAACATATAGGAGCCCTATTTGGCTGCTATTTGGGAATAGATAAACCACTCTAGGCAGGCCTCACACCCTCCGAAAAACAGCCCCTGTGGAATTGCTCCACCTGCCCCCAAAGAAGGCCCTAGGAGGTGGAGACAAGTTCAGGCAGGATCCTGCAGAGGCATGTTACAGAGGGTGCACTTAGGATGGGGGCCACCACCTCCCAGGTGTGCTTCTAGCCGTTTCATTGGGAAGGACTGTTTTGGCCTCAGCCTGCCATCCTGTCTTGTCCCTCTGTGGTCACATTAAAGTCACATCTAAAGATGAGGGGTGCTTATTTTGTCCATGGCCACTCCCCTGCTAGACTTCCAGCTCTGAGTGATGGTGGGGTGGCGTTCTGCTTTGGGCACCTAAGTGGCCAAATCTGTCAGTGCAGGAATGAATGAAAGAATGGATGGATGAAGGTTCGTTCAGCTGCCAATTTGCTCTGAATTCTCCTTGAACAGGACCCATGGTCCCTACTTCCATATGCCTAAACCTCCACAGAGGGTGTGCAGGTCAGCAGCCTGCAGGGTGATGAAGGATTGCAGGGTCTATGCTCAGGGCCATCCACCCATCCTGCTGCCTCCTGTACCCACATTCCCAAATGGCTGTACAGGGGCACCTGGGGTCCAGTGAGGACATTTGTCCCCTCTGTGTTCGTCTATCAGCATTTCCACATACCAGGCCACCTTGCTTACTGGCTCAAGCAGCTGTTGTCCTTGAATATGTATCTTTTGAGCTTAGGGTCAGCATCATGTCACTCTCATCTGTCTGAGGCCATGCTGCTCTGTCTCTGATCCTGGTGTTCTCCAGAGATCCTGTCCGTTTCTGTTGGGGCACAGCTCACCTTTAGGAGGCCATCTCTGGCACTCAGGCACTCTGTGCTTCTCTGTTGGTGACTCTCAGGTCTCTCTGTCTCCTTAGTGACAGCCCCCAGACTCCTCAGTCTCTGGCTCAGGGTGTCTTGATTTGCTGCTGTGTTAAGGGTGAAAGGGGCACCATGCACTGATGAGGGCTATCCTAGGTGGGGCCCCAGCCCCGAAGCTCCCTTAGCAGGCCTGCCTTCCTCCCTGGGGCAGATGTCTTCATTAGCCCCTACTGACTTCAGCCCTCTCTCCTGCATGTGACCCTCTCTCATTTCAGAAAGACTGTCTCCCTGCCTCCCTTTTCTAGAACTGCTCCCTCTGTTTCCCTGGCAGAGTCTATCCTCAAAGTCTAGCATGCTGCCTACAACTCTGGTCTCCTCCCCCAACTCACAGCCCAGCACTCCCCAGCTGTGGCCCAAGTCAGCTTCCCCAAAGGCCCCACCCTGGCTGTGGGCAATACAGACAGCTCCCCTGGGCTCCCAGTCTGAGTCCCAGAATGCCCTCCGCAGGTCTGGCCTAGTTCAGCTGCTCTCCCATTTTCCCCCAGTCCTGACCACCTTGTGTCCCCAGGAAGAAGCCTTCAGCTGGAGGAAGGGTCTAGCATCCCGCCTCCACTGTCATCTGCCCATGGGCAGCGTGCTCAGCCTGGTGATGTGGCAGGCGACGGGTGGGGGGAGCTGTCTGGACACAGGCCCCTTTGTGCCCAGCCTGACTTGGCTGCTGGGTGTGAGGCTCAGCTGCTCCTAGATCCTTACTCCACAGGTGGGGGAGGTTGTGGAGGGTCTGGGGCTTTCAGCCCTAGTGGCCCCTCAGTGTCCTACCAGTCAGATGTTGGCAGCAGCTCCACAGGTGGGCTGGTGCACCTGGCATGGGGTGCTGAGGGGCTGGTATGGGAAGCTTTGCTCAGTGCCCTCTGGCAGCTGTTCCTCCCTTTTCCCCCTCCTCTGCCAGGCCCGCCTGCAGCTCCTGCCAGCAGAGGGGAAGCCCAGATGCAGGGGTAGTGATGTCCATGGTGCCCCTGCAAGGGAGGCCCAGAGGGTCAGTCAGGGAGCACAAATGCCTTGCTGATGGTGGCTTCTCTTCTGTCCCCACAGAATGGTGCTGTGCCCAGCGAGGCCACCAAGAGGGACCAGAAGCTCAAACGGGGCAACTGGGGCAACCAGATCGAGTTTGTACTGACGAGCGTGGGCTATGCCGTAGGCCTGGGCAATGTTTGGCGCTTCCCATACCTCTGCTATCGCAACGGGGGAGGTACCCAGTGGGCACAGGGCAGGGAACAACCACTTGGGTAGAGCCACCCACCAGGGCCTGGGCCACCCTCTCCCTGGCACAGACCCCACGGCAGATAAAGGCTGGCCTCTGGCCCTTGCCTAAGGCACACCACCCCAACCCTGGCAGTCTGTTGTTTGGGTTTGGCCCTGCCAGCCTGTTCCCTTGAGGTGAGGATAGGTGATAAAAGTACCCCAATCCGTTGGGGTCCCTGTTCTATCTCCTGGCAGCCCTCCTGCCCCCAAACACTTCAGGGATATTAGAGGATCCCAGCAAGTTATGTTTATGAAATGATTTGGTTAAGGGCTGTTAAGGGTTTCAACAGCCCTCCTGCCCCCAAATGGTTCAGGGATATTTGAGGATCCCAGCAAGTTATATTTATGAAATGACTTGGTTAAGTCATCAAATCCCACCCAAAGAGGCTCTGGGGCCTGGATTCTGCTCAGAGCAGACTTCCTAGAAACCTCTGTCAAGTTCAAAGAGAGGCTGGGGGAGGTTGTGTCTCAGACCCAGGTTCCTGCTAAATGCCTGGCATGCTCCTCCTCAGGTCCTGCCCAATGGCAAAGGTTTTGCTGTTGGGTTCTGAGCAGGAAGCCCAGGGTGGCCTTCCCTGAGCCAGACCTCTCCCTGCCTGCCAGGTGCCTTCATGTTCCCCTACTTCATCATGCTGATATTCTGCGGGATCCCGCTCTTCTTCATGGAGCTTTCCTTCGGCCAGTTTGCAAGCCAGGGCTGCCTGGGGGTCTGGAGAGTCTGCCCCCTCTTCAAAGGTGAGGCCTGGACAAGACCCTCATGTGCAATCACACACACACACACACACACACACACACACACAGGCCCTGGGCTGTGCTGACTTGCCCACCTGTACAAACACTGCCGACCCCCATGGAGCCACATCAATGGTCAGAGCCATGGGTGCATGCTGAGATCCATATTTATTCAGCCTCCACCCTCCCCTGTACCACATGGATATACAGAACTCCTTGGGGGGGGAGCCCTACTTGCCCCTACAGAGACCTTGACCTGCCCTTCCTGTGGCCTCCGTCAAAGCCTTCCCTTTGGACCCTTAGAAATTGTTAACCTCACTCCTTCCCCTAGATGAGCAAGGCTCCTCCTGTCCCACTCCCACCCCCAGCAGCACTGACTGTGTCCTTCCCATACCCTCCCTTAGGCGTGGGCTATGGCATGATGGTGGTGTCCACATACATTGGCATCTACTATAACGTGGTCATCTGCATTGCCTTCTACTACTTCTTCTCATCCATGACACCCGTGCTGCCCTGGGCCTACTGCAATAACCCCTGGAACACACCTGACTGTGTTGGCGTGCTGGACACCAGCAACCTCACCAATAGCTCCCGGCCCAGCAACCTTTCTCACTTGCTCAATCACACCCTGCAGAGGACCAGCCCCAGTGAGGAGTACTGGAGGTGAGGCACCGCCGGGACTAGTGAAACCTGGTGGCAACCCTCAGCCCTCCCTCTCCCTGTCACGTGGCCATCGGGCAGACTGGGTTGAATACCTGCCACATGCTCAGCCTGCTGCCGGGCTGGGAGGGGTGGAGGTGGATGTAGCAGAGTGACTTATGGAGAGCAAGGAGATATGGGATGTTGAGTTGGGAAATCCTTATGAAGCAGCAGTGAGGGGCCTATATCTGTCAAGACTTCAGAGGGGAATGGGGGGTGGGGGGGTGTCTTGGTGAGAAGAAGCCTGAGTATAGGCCCCAGTCCTGAATGAGCAGAGGCTGGTCTTAAAGCTGAGGGGAGCCTGCTCTAAAGAGTGACAGGTAGAGGGAACTTGCAGGCTGAGGAGTGGGTAGGATGCAGCACCACCTTCACAGAGAGCCATGAGGATTAGGCTTAGACTTCACACTGCCCGGCACAAGGAGCCATGAAAGTTCTCTGAGTGGAGGGTGCCATGATTAAGATATCCTGGAGCATTTTGTTCAGAGATGACAAAGAGAACCAAGTCCCAGGGCCACCTGAAGGGGAGCTCCTGCTGGAGGTCTCCTGGGACCCTTTGTCCAAACCTGCAGGTGGAGGGCCACAGCAGAACATCCTGGAGGAAATTTCCCATGTCCTATTGTGGAGCCAGTGGTCAGAGGGCTTCAGGGGTAGGTGGGCCTTGTTCATTCATTCATTCCACAAATACTCACAGTACCTGCTTTGCCAGGCTGTGTGTGCCCATGGTGGGCATGAGCAGCCCAAAGGCCCTGTCTGGCTCACGAGCTCATAAGGCAGTGGCAAAAGAGATGGCTGATCACTTAAGGGGCAGGTGCTTCAGTGAATTGTGTGGCGTGGACTTGGCAAAGAGTGTGATGCTTAGTGCTAAGGGGATGGGGCAAGAAGAGGTGGTCAGGGCTTCCCAGGAAAGGGAGCACCAGAGGCAGGGGGATTGAGAGCACCACAGGTGGGTGAGCAGAGGCCAGGAGGAGCTAGGGGTGGTGGGACACAGTAATAAGACAAAAGAAGCCAGGAGGCATCATGGGGTATAGGGCTTCCTATGCCAGGCTGAGGATTGAGGCTTTTACCACTATATGACAGGCCCTCTAAGTCCAGTCTTGAGTGCTGAAATCCTGAAGGACCCAGTTCCCTGGGCCAGTCTCTGTGCTGGGCTATTGACTCTCAAAGACAGGTAAGAGGTAGCCACTAATCTGGGAGACTCAGTCTGGAGAACAGAGCTGCAGCCCCAGTGAGGAAGGGGCCCTGGACAGATCATTCCTCCTAGGTACCAGGTACTGCTCTCAGAAGACAGGCGGAGCAGGGAGTAAAAACATACAGACACTGCCCTCATGGAGTGCACACCCAATTAGGTGTTCTACTACATTTGAGGCATGGTGTGGACTGGGCAACTGATCTAGACTGGGGATAATGAACCATCCAGTAAGCTCCCAGAAACAGAAAACCCCACCTACCCCTCACCCTACTCCCTCCTTCCAGTTGCCCCAGTGGTGCTTGTCCCGGGATCTGAGCCAGAGATTCCCAGCCCTGGGGTCACTCAGGGGAACAATCTGGAGACTTTATCCAGTAAATCAGAAGTCTAGCCATGGGGCTAGCTGAACTCCACTCCACAGCAGGAGTGGGAGCCAGGCCTGCCTGGCTGGCCACTCTCCAGGGCAGCACTCCTTCCAAGCAGAGCGGCTCCCTGCTGCCCTCTCCTGGAAATCCTGGGAAATGCCCCTTAAGAGAGCAGTCGGGTGGGTGCCTGTGGCTTAGTGAGTAGGGTGTCAGCCCCATATGCCAAGGGTGGCGGGTTCAAACCCAGCCCCAGCCAAACTGCAACAAGAAAATAGCCGGGCATTGTGGCGGGCACCTGTAGTCCCAGCTGCTCGGGAGGCTGAGGCAAGAGAATCGCATAAGCCCAAGAGTTAGAGGTTGCTGTGAGCCATGTGACGTCATGGCACTCTACCCAAGGGCGGTACAGTGAGACTCTGTCTCTACAAAAAAAAAAAAAAGAGAGAGAGAGAACAGCCCAGGAGGACTTCAAGGGAGGGAGGGAAGCAAGAATCTCTTGAACACCTACCATGAGCCAGGCACATTATCTCAGTAGATATTATTATCCCTATTTTCACATCCAGAGGCTGCTGTTTAGAGGTCAAGGAGCTAGGGAGTTCCTTTTCTGGCTGCTTTCACCCTGCTGCTGCTGGGTGTTCCTGGCATGAATTAGGCTGAAGAGGCTATCTGTGCAGGTGTCCCCTTTGTCCACACTCTCCAACACACCGTTGAAAACCTGCATGATCTCCTGGAAGCCCCACAACAACTCTGTCAGATAGTTCATGCAGGCTTTGTTTTAAAAAAATCACTATTTTACAAATGAGGGAAGCAAGTCAAAACAAAGATGGAAGGACTCTTTTAAAGAGAGAGACGCTTAAAAGGCAGATTTCTGAGCCCATGTCTGCTCTTGTTCACTCACCCTTCTCACTCACCATCCTCCCCTGTCTCGCCACCTCCTTCACAATCTTTCTTTACAGTCCTCTGTGCTGGTCCAGTTCCTGCTATTGGGCCCTAAACTCATAAGCAGGCTTTAGCCTCCATGTTCCCTATGGTGCCCAGCTCCTGGCACCCAGTGAGACTTGGATCCCAGATCCCCTCTCCAGTGTCTTCATGGCAGCTCTAGAATCACACAGAACTCACTCAAATCCTGGCTTTCCCACTTACTAGCTGTATGGCCTTGGGAGGTCACCAAAGGTAAGTCTCAGTGTTAATTTGTTAAATCGAAGTTGTTACAATACCTACCTGGCTATAAAGATGAAGTGACATAATGCTGCATGATTCACTAACAACAGTGACAGGCCCTCATAAGCACAGTCACTGCCACTACTGGAGATGCAGAGAAATTGATTAGAGGTCCTTCTCTCAAGATATTTACTGTCTAGTTGGGGAAATAAGATGTGTATGTGTGTGGAGAAACACAAAAAATAGTGCAAAATAATCCCAGAGATGTCACAGATGAAGAGACAACTTGTAAATACGTTGGGTTCCAAAAGTTCCTAGGTTAATTGATCTCAAAAGCATATGGTCCCAAATTACAACAAAACAAAAAAAATGAAATATGATGCCATAGAATTAAAGCTAGAAATTCATTATTTGATTTCTGGTCTAACCTTCTAAACTCTTTGATCCCTAGTATTGTAATGCTGTACTTTTGCCATAAAAAAAAATAATAATATAGGCCAGGTGTGGTCGCTCGTACCTGTAATCCTAGCACTTTAGGAGGTTGAAGCAGGAGGATCCCTTGAGGCCAGGAATTCAGCCAGGGCAACCCAGGGAGACCCGTCTCTACAAAAAAAAAATTTTTTTTTAATGAGCTGGGTATGGGGGTGAGCCTGGTGCGGTTCTAGCCAGGGCCAAGTGATGTAACCTGGCAGTCTAGGGAGAAGGAGGTGTGGAACAGCACCCCCTGCAGACCACAGTGTGAGGGGCAGCCCAGAAGGAGACAAAGCAGGATCTTGCAGGTCACCAAGTCGGTCAAACACCAAATCCCAGGACTGGCAACATTGTCCAGGAGGGTCCAGAGCAATATCCCATAATATTAAAAATGTTGCCATAAGGGCAGCGCCTGTGGCTCAATGGGTTGGGCACCGACCCATATACTGAGGGTGGCGGGTTCAAACCCAGCCTTGGCCAAACTGCAAAAAAAAAAAAAAAAAAAAATGTTGCCATGTGGTTTGAAAACTATTTGAAAAGTGAAAATAGCTAAGGATGCCAGAGAACAGCCTATAAGAGGATCATCTCTCAGCCTGTTGCTGAGAGGTCCTAACTCTAGGAGGAGACAGAAAGAAACCTGTATTTAACCTTGTCTGCAGACCATCTTCAAGCTGGTGTTACTGTCCCCACTTTACAGACAAGGAAATAGGCTCAAGAGCTTGCTTCTTGTTCATCACTTCTAGCCCAGACAACTGCAGCTACCAAGCGAGTCTCCCCCCGGGTTCTACCCTTTTCACCTCTCAGTCCATTTACCATAGTTCATTTATTCATTCAACAAGTATTTATTGAGTGCCTCTTTGTGCTCAGCCCTGGAGGTACAGCAGTGAACAGACCAGACAAAAACTCTTGCTCTCATAGAGGACAGAGGATAAAATAGGCCAGAGAGTCTGACAGAGGCACTATGTGCTGTGGGGAGAAACACAGCAGAGGAGGGGAAGGGTGCTAGGCTGCGGCACGGGCTGCAATTTTCAGCAGTGTAGCCAGAGAAGGCCCCTCAGATCTAAGGAAAGACCTGAAGGAAGTAAGGAAGAGAGGAAGCCATTGAAACAAGCCCAGCTACATAGCATGTGAGGCCCAGTGCAAATCTGTGGGGACCCTTGTTCATATGTGTTAAGAATCTGGAGATGGTGATGGCAAAGCATTACAACAAGCACAGGCCCTGAAGAACTGCATGGTCGCACACCCAGGCGGGCATGTGGATATTTGAGGAAAGAGCACTGTAGACAGAGGAAACAGTGTGTACAAAGGTCCTGAGGTGGGGGCATGCCTGGCATGTTTAAACAACAAGGATGCCAGTACGGTTGGAGAGGTGAACAAGAGTAAGAGAACAGGCAATCAGAGAGATGACAAGACAGGGGGCAATGTGTCACATAGGGCCTTGTTGCCAATGTAAGGGACTCTGGCTTTTCCATGGTAAGAGATGGGAGCCACTGCAAGGTGAGCCAAGGAGAGACTATCACAGTACACCTACAAATCCTTCAGAGGCTTCTCATCACTCTTATGGCTTCTTATACTTGGACTCCTTCCTACCCCTCGCCTTCTCTCTGCCCTTCCCCTTCCATCCCAGCCTAACTGAGGTACCCCACATGCCCAGGCTGGGCTGCAACATTTCCTGGCCCTGCTGCTGCTGTTCCCTCAGCCTACTCTTGACACACATCTTCTCCATTCCCCAAACCATAGCTCCAGCCTCACCCCTCTGAGAAGCCTCCCACCATGCCTCTCCCCAGGGGACGGAGACGCCCCCCCCCCCCCGGGCATGCCTACAGCACCCTATGCGTATCTCTGCCCTAGACTTTTCCACCCAGAGCATGTCCTCTACCGTCTTCCCTGAGGACCAGGAAGACGCCTTCTGCAGGTTTGTAAGCCCCACACCTAGCACAGATCCTGGCACAGAAGAGCACCGCTGGCTTGGCACAGGGCACCAGATGAAGCCTCCCAGAGGGGAGGAATTTGGGTCCAGTCTTTGCTGGGCACTCACTGCCTCTCTCAGTGCATTGGAGAGGAAACAGATTAGAGCAAGTGAAATGCTCACAGATGTCTTCCTGAGGTGACACCTGACAGGATGAAGAGAGGGTGTTCCTGAAGGAGAAATTAACAAGCAAGGGTCTGGGATGGGCCTGACCAGGGACAAGGACACCTCCATGCTCCAGGGACTGAGGAGACTTCCCAGGCTGGGAATGTGGCCTCCACAAGCCCTTAAAGGGGTTGCAGCAGACACGGGGTGGTTGGGCTAGGCCCACGGGGGATTTCATCTCACATACACTGGCTGCTGGGACCTCAGGAGAAGGGACGGAGCCATCAAGCTGGGCCCTGGGCCTTGGGAGTTTGTTGCTGGGCAGCAGGGCTGGCCCTCAACAATAGTCTCCCCTCCCCAGACTCTATGTGCTGAAGCTGTCCGATGACATCGGGAACTTTGGGGAGGTGCGGCTGCCCCTCCTTGGCTGCCTCGGTGTTTCCTGGGTGGTTGTCTTCCTCTGCCTCATCCGAGGGGTGAAGTCTTCAGGGAAAGCAAGTATCCTTCCCCAGCAGGATCTGTACCCACCCGGGAAGACCCTGCCTGCCCACCTGGGTTGTGTGTGTGTTGGGGGAAGGCTCGGGAGGTGGTGAAATAACACAGGAGGAAAAGAGGGAGCAGAGGGTCAGTGGTGCTTGGGAGTCAGGGGGTTGTGCCCAGGTTGGGAAAAGCCCAGAGGAGCCCACAGAGCCCATCTTGCACCCAGGTGGTATACTTCACAGCCACATTCCCCTACGTGGTGCTGACCATCCTGTTTGTCCGTGGAGTGACCCTGGAAGGAGCTTTCACAGGCATCATGTACTACCTAACCCCACAATGGGACAAGATCCTGGAGGCCAAGGTGGGTTGTGGAGGGGAACCTAAAAGGCAATGGGGAGGCACCTGCCTCTGCCCACAGCTCCTTACCTGCCCTGGCTCCCTACAGGTGTGGGGAGATGCCGCCTCCCAGATCTTCTACTCTCTGGGCTGTGCATGGGGCGGGCTAATCACCATGGCTTCCTACAACAAGTTCCACAACAACTGTTACCGGTGAGCTGTCCAATGCCAGCTGGAGGCTGCCCATTCCCTGCCATCCTCCGTAGCCTGACCCCAGCTCCACTGAAGCCCACTGCGACCCCCTTCCACTCATGACCTTGAGGTCCTGGGAACACTGGATCAAGTCACTAGAGAATGGGGAGAGAAGTTTTGGCAGGAGAGAGAAGAGGGATATGGACAATGATGTCGTAGGGGCCTGTGAGCACTCATGAGCCTTAGGCCCACTTAAAAAGGCCCAGCACACTTTGGGAGGTGGAGGTGGGAGGATTGCTTGAGGCCAGGAGTTAAAGACCAGCCTGGGCAATAACAAGACCCCACTTCTACAAAAAATAGAAAAATTAACTAGGTGTGGCAGTACATGCCTGTAGTCCCAGCTCCTCGGGAGGCTGAGGCAAGTGGATTGCTTGAGCCCAGGAATCTGAGGTTGCTGTGAGCTATAATGATGCCATTGCATTCCAGCCTGGACAGCAGAGCAAGACCTGTCTCAAAAAAAAAGTCCAAAGCAGATCAGAAAAGGAGTCCAGGGGCATCTTTACTCCCAGAACTTGCCCTGACTCTGTCTTCTCTTGGCCCACATCACGGAGGGAACCCAACTGGATCTCTTGAACTCTGCTTCTGATTTCCTCCCACCAGGGACAGTGTCATCATCAGCATCACCAACTGTGCCACCAGTGTCTATGCTGGCTTTGTCATCTTCTCCATCCTTGGTTTCATGGCCAATCACCTGGGTGTGGATGTGTCCCGTGTAGCAGACCACGGCCCAGGCCTGGCCTTTGTGGCTTACCCTGAGGCCCTCACACTGCTCCCCATTTCCCCACTGTGGTCTCTGCTTTTCTTCTTCATGCTCATCCTTCTGGGGCTGGGCACACAGGTATGAGCATGGGGCAGGGTTGGAGAGGGTGAGTCGGGGACAGGACTCTGCTCTAATGATGAGGTCCTGCAGTTCTGCCTCCTGGAAACGCTGGTCACTGCCATCGTGGATGAGGTGGGGAATGAGTGGATCCTGCAGAAAAAGACCTACGTGACCTTGAGCGTGGCTGGGGCTGGCTTCCTACTGGGCATTCCCCTCACCAGCCAAGTAAGAACTGAGGGGGTGGGTGCTGGGCACATGCCTGTAATCCTAGCACTCTGGGAGGCCGAGGCAGGTGGATTGCCTGAGCCCATGGGTTCGAGACCAGCCTGAACAAGAGTGATACCTCACCTCTAAAAACAGCTGGGTATTGTGGCAGGTCCCTGAAGTCCCAGCTACTCAGGAGGCTGAAGCAAGAGAATCTCTTCAGCCTAAGAGTTTGAGGTTGCTGTTAGCTATGCCACCCCAGCACTCTACCGAGGGCAACAAAGTGAGACTGTCTCAAAAAAAAAAAAAAAAACCCGAGTGGGGAGAAGGCTGGGCCCCAGTTGTCAGGGTATGTGCAGAACAAGTAGGGGCACCCAGGCCACAGGCACCCCAGCTCAGCTGCCCACTGGCCCACAGGCAGGTATCTACTGGCTGTTGCTGATGGACAACTATGCGGCCAGCTTCTCCTTGGTGATCATCTCCTGCATCATGTGTGTGTCCATCATGTACATCTATGGTAAGTGCACAAGTTCCTGGGCCTCCCGTATCCCAGCCCCTGGTCTGCCCACTCTGTCCTGTAGGTCTGTTGACTCTCCCTCTCTCTAGGGCACCGGAACTACTTCCAGGACATCCAGATGCTGCTGGGATTCCCACCACCCCTCTTCTTTCAGATTTGCTGGCGCTTTGTCTCTCCAGCTATCATCTTTGTGAGTTCCTTGGTGGACCCCTCCTTTCCCCTATGGCCAAATGTCCTTCTCTTGAGAACCAGCAGAGAGGGAGCAGGAGCTCCACACCCACAGCTGTGGCCGTGGGGAGACTGAGGAGGCTGGCTAGGTGTGTGGAGGCCTTGCTGGGCTAGGAAGGGAATGCTGAGCCCTGTGTTTGACTAAAGACACTGCCCAGGCTCAGAGAAGGAGAGAAGCCAGCAGCAACCTGAGTATGTCAGCCCTCCCTCCCTGCTGCTCCTGCCTGGAGTCCCCAGAAGGGCCCTCAGGAGTCATTATTGATATTGGTGTAGCCTCAGTGCAGCCTCTGCCTCCCCTATCTCACCTCCCATTCCTCAGAGAGAGAGACTCAGGGAGTCTCTCATGGCTATGTGGTATGAATGTATGAGTGTTCCAGAAGCAGCTCCAGGACCTGTAGATGCAACTTCATAAGCCTTCCAGCAGCAGCAATGTGGGCTGGTTTAGGAGGGGATGTTCCTGGTGCCATGAGTACCATGTATTCAACAGCTGGGAAATTCCTATCAGGGAACTGAACTGATAGAAGGAAGGCACCATGGCAACAAACTAAGCGCTGTCTGCACACTGTTCGTATATTAACTCCTAATACAACTCTGTGAGGTATAATTGTTATCCCATTTTACAGCTAAGGAAACTATTAACTAATTCGCCCCTGGTTACACAGCTAATAAGAGACAGAGCCATCATTCAAATCAGGAAGTCTGATTCAGAGATCAAGGGTAGGCCTGTGCTAGCTAGGAGCACCTCTACAAGAGGGAGGAATGGTCCAGAACTAAATCCATATGCCTTAGCTCCTTTAGAGACAGTCTCAATCTGTTGCCCTGACTAGAATGCTGTGGCATCATAGCTCACAGCAACCTCAAACTCCTGAGCTCAAACAATCCTCTTGCCTCAGTCCCAAGTAGCTGGGACTACAGGTACCCACCACAACACCCAGATGTTTTTTTAGAGATAGGGTCTCGCTCTTGCACAGGCTGGTCTCGAACTCCCAAGCTCAAGCAATCCACCCACCTTGGCCTCCCAGAGTGCTAGGATTACAGGCATGAGCCACCATGCCCAGCCCTTGGTTCCTTTCTGTTTGGGATGGCATTGGGGAGAAGGGGGTCACTCCACAGAGGAAAGGCAGGGCTACCTCTGAGTGACAGTTGGGAAGTTGGCCCAGTGGCAAAAGCAGCATCCACAACCACACTCTTGTCATGTCCAACTCCTCAAGCCACAAGGAGCTCAGCACCGACATTCACTGTGGCTTATGTTTCTGAATGAAAGGCTCGCAGAGGGCTGAGGGGTGTGGGATGTTCCCAAGCCTGGCACAGGCACCAGCTCTGGCCACTGGCCCAGCCTTGAAACAGGAGGAATGGAAGTCTCCTGTCAGTAGGAGGCTGGGGAGGGCAGGCCCCACTGAGTAGCTTGTGCCCTCTGGGCTGTGTGGCCTGAGGGCAGCTCAACAGGGGGGCAGCTCCCCACACTCAGGACACCCTGCCTCCTGGGGGATAGACTGGGGCGCAGGTGCAAGGCTCTGTAGGGGCAGCCTCAGCCTGGGCCTGGCGTCTCCACAAGTTTGTGGCAAAGTGGACAGTGTCCTTTCTGTCCCCAGGGAATCAGGCTGGAGTTACTTTAGTCCACTAGGCTGCGAACATGTCTGTTTCTGTGCTGTTGCAGCTTATTTTAGGGCTTTGCTTCTTTATGTCTCCGAAAAGCCCTTTTGGACAAACTCCATCCTTCTGTCAACTCAAATAAGGAGATTGTCCACATGTAGATCAGGATCCAGTTCCATTATGGAGCTCTCCTTACGAGGGGTCCCCAGTTTCAGTGTGGGTCTTGCATTTGGTTGTAAGGAAGGCCAGAGAACCCGAGCTCTGGGATGCAGCTAAAGGCCTGGGAGAAAGACGCCGAGCCTTCCTGACAAACCAAGACACTCTCAAGGCTCTCTAGTATCCCATGAACCCCAGGCCTGTCCCTCTGCTTCCTGTGAGGATGCTGCAGGCTTTATTTCCCATCTCACACATCTCTTTCCAGAGAGCCCCCCCAGAGCATCCATAGCATAACACATACATTTTCTGGCCTTTGGAACCTCCCTGGGCTGGCTGTCACTCTCTCCACAGCCATAGGCAGGCAGGGCTTCACCCAGCCCTCTCCCCCACCCCCACCCCCACTTTCTGCACAATCCATATGAGACTGTGCCAGGCACTGTGTACTGGGCACTTCAGACTCAAAGCTGATGCAATCTCAAGAGCTCCCAGGGCTACAGAGCACTAAACAAAGTAAGTCTGTGGTTCTCAACCTTCCTAATGCCGAGACCCTTTAATGCAGTTCCTCATATTGTGGTGACCCCCAACCATAAAATTATTTTTGTTGCTACTTCATAACTGTAATTTTGCTACTGTTATGAATCGCAATGTAAATATCTGATATGCAGGATGTATTTTCATTGTTAACAAAGGAATCATGACCCACAAGTTGAGAACCACTGCTCTAAGGGCACCTGTAGCTAGCTCAGTGGCTAGGGTACCAGCCACAAACACCAGAGTTGGAGGGTTCAAAACCAGCCCAGGCATGCCAAACACCAATGACAACTACAACCAAAAAAGTAACTGGTGTTGTGGCAGGTGCCTGTGGTCCCAGCTACTTTGGGAGGCTGAGACAAAAGAATCACTTAAGCCTAAGAGTTGAAGGTTGCTGTGAGCTGTGATGCCACGGCACTCTACCCAGAGCAACAGTTGAAGACTTATGGTAAAGAAAGATCTCTCCCCTCCCAGTGCTTTCCTGCCCACCACACCTTGGACCCCAGTTCTGTCTGCTTCTTTCACTGCCCAGATGTTTACAGTCACCCCTGCCCTGCCCCAAATGCATTTCTAGCGTGGGGGGCTGGAAAGGAAGAGGTACTACTGACAGGGATGCCTGGGGTCTGGCAGGACTCTGGGCAGGCTGACACCACTCCCACCCCACCCCTTGCAGTTTATTCTTGTCTTCACTGTGATCCAGTACCAACCCATCACCTACAACCACTACCAGTACCCGGGCTGGGCCGTAGCCATTGGCTTCCTCATGGCTCTGTCCTCCGTCCTTTGCATCCCAGTCTACGCCCTTTTCCAACTCTGCCACACAGATGGGGACACCCTCCTCCAGGTGAGGTCTGGGCAGCCAGGTGGGGAGAGGATGGATAGGGCTTAAAGATTCCCTCTGACTTGCCCTATGCCTCTCACACAGCGTTTGAAAAATGCCACAAAGCCAAGCAGAGACTGGGGCCCTGCCCTTCTGGAGCACCGGACTGGGCGCTATGCCCCCACCATAGCTCCCTCTCCTGAAGATGGGTTTGAAGTCCAGCTGCTGCACCCAGACAAGGCCCAGATCCCCATGGTTGGCAGTAATGGCTCTGGTCGTCTCCAGGACTCCCGGATATGAGCACAGCTGCCAGGGGAGTGGCCCCACCCCCACCCTGTGCTCCTACCACAGAGACTGGGGAGGCAGTGGACAGATGTCACCACCTGCCCCCTGCGACACCCTGGCCAGTGGTGCTGTCACCTTGGCCACCATTGCTAGTGTGGTCATTTGTGCTCATGTCCCCAGTGTTTACATGTCCTTTTGTTGCCAAGATGGCATCTAGGGGTTGGGGTTGCAAGGGGAGGGTTGCCGAGGAGCCTAAAGCACTTTGGAGGGGTCTTGGGCCAGGTCCTCCGTGGCCTGCCTGGCTTTACCTGGGCTCTGATGTCCTCACACTCTGCCCTGAGCTGAAGCTCTGGATGGGTCCCCACTTGTCCCCTCCTTAAGCCCCTAGCTCCATGACCAGTGTTCCTGGCTCTAACCTCTGCTTAGGCAAATTTGGATTTTCCAGGCTGGGGGCAGGGCAAGGGGTGGGGGGCTGCGCAGTGTTACTTGTCAGGCTGTATTGCCTAGCCCTGTTTATCTGTGTAATTATTTTTGTAAAAATTGTATTATCTGTGGTTGCCACCCCTCACCCCCAGCCTTGGGTCCAATCCATCTTCCAGGCCTGCTTGCACCTCACTCGGCTGCTCTGGGCTCTCTGCCCCTTGACCCAGCCCTGGCTGTCAGGCCCAACCAGCAGAGGCCTGTGACCCAGCAGCCTGCCCAAAGCACTTATTTCTGGGGTATAGGGGTGGGAGCTGCTCAACAGGAGGTTCAAGTCCAAAACCCTGGGGATGGGGACCTTGCACGACAGCCCCTTCCCCCAACCAGGCTAAAGGCCCAGTGTTTCCAAATGCACTGTCCTTGTTCACGTGCCAAATGGCCCCAACCTGCGTGTCCCCATCCCCTCTCTGGAGCCAGAGCTCCTTCTCCCAACACTGCAGTGTCTGTTTGTCCGTCCTCTGTACCCTCTGTGCAGTGACAGCCCCCGCCAAGCCAACTCTAATCCTCTGTAGCAATAATGGTGCGCCACCCACCCCTGCCCATTGTGCACCACTAGGATTTTAAAGTCCATAGATTTTAATGAAATTTCTATTCCTATCTCTGAGCTGCTGCTGTGCTTTGTCTGGGTTCCCCACAGAACAAGAGTCAGGGCTGGGATGGGACCTCTGTTTGTAGGAGAAAGGCCAGAGGCTTTGAGCATTGGGATAGATGCCCAGCCATACAGCCCCAGATATAGGGATCTGGCAAGGGGTGGGGGGCAAAGAGCTCATCCAAGACTCGATCTCAAGTTGGTGGGGCCACAGCAGCTGAAAGGCAGCAGATGGGGCACATTTCAGCAGGAACTAAAGCCCACCTTGTGACCAGCCCTTCATGTTGGGGCCTGGGACACCTCACTGGACACCAGGGTGGAAGCTGCTCCTTCTCTGGGGCTGCATTGAAGCTGCCGTCCCCAGCGGCAGGTGGGAACCTGGCGTCCACGTCGGGGACAGCGCTCCAAAGGAGGTGCAGGCAAGTGGTGTTGGAGGGACACAGCCCAAACTCCAGCAGCCCCACGGAAACAAGGAAGTGGTCTGAGGCCCTGAGTGGAGGATCCCCAGGGCCACTGCCTAGACAGGAAGGAGGAACTGTAAGGGAGCAGTGGTCTAACCCTTCAGCCCACCCCTCCTGGCCATTTCCTGCCTCGGTTTACCTGTGATTGGAAGAAACACAAGAAGGTCCCAGAGATGCCTGCAGCTCCTGCTCCATGGCCCTCCTCTGTTCCTTTAGCTCTGGAGGACAGATACAGCTGAGTCACAGTGCCCAGCTTCTCCAGGGTGTGTGTAAGTACAGGGCAGAAAGCAAGAGGCTGGGTTCTCTGGAACCTGCTTAGAGTTCTCACCTGCCAGAGTGGGCTCCAGGGTTGCCTCACAGGGGTGGCAAGCCCGCACGGCCTCCTCTTCCAGGCAGTGCTGCAGGGAGAGCTAGGTCAGTACCCAGCCTTAAGGAAAAGCTCAGGCAAGGCAGGATACAGAGACAAACATCCCTAGGGCCAGGAATGAGCCCATGCAGCCCCCTCAGTCCAGCCATCATGGGTGCAGCCCCTCCAAGGGAACTCCAGCCCTCCTGAAAAGCTGAGTTTAGTGAGATAGTCATTGGGCCTGTCCCCAAACTTAGGCAAAGGAAGGAAGCAGAAGACCTGAGGCAAATCCAGCAGCTTAATCTAAAACTCCTGGACTTAAGGGCTCAACCAGAATCTTGGGTTTCTAGGATTTCACACAAACACACAAATGTGCACACATGAGAAATGGATGAAGGTGTCACACCACCTTTATGTGCACTTCTGTATAAAGACACACCTGTACATGAGCCTCATACACCCTGGTGAGAAGCCTGTGTTTATGCTCAGCAGTGAGGGGGTGGGAGGAGGCCCAAAGCTGCAGCTCACCTGCAGGATGGGGATCTCCTTCTCCAAGGTACGACACTCCTCTTCTAGGAGGCCCCTGGGACACAAGGGAGCATAACAGCCAGAACCAATGTCACAGGAACAAGTCTCAGCTGAACCTTCCACATGTTCCCAACCTCCAGCTTCACCAAGAGCCCCCTCCAGCCCCTTCTTTCTCAGCCCACATTGCTCTCTGCTGCCAAAGGGCTGCCAGCATTGACTTCTGGCCCCCATCAGTCTCTTTCTGGGGAGGATGTGTCTTCTCTTTGACCACCTCACAGCTCCCACCCTGGCAGCCACTATCCTCTCTCTTCTGCACTATTGCCCTAGGCCTGCTTAAAACCCTTCTGTGGCTACCCTCTACCCCTATCCCATGTCAGGGTAAAATTCCTAGGGCCAGCTTGGCGCACATAGCACAGTGGTTACAGGGCCAGACACATACACTGAGGCTGGAAGGTTCAAACCTGGCTCCGGCCAGCTAAACAACAATGACAACTGCAACAAAAAATAGCCAGGGGTTGTGGTCGGTGCCTGTAGTTTCAACTTGAGAGGCTAAGGCAAGAGAATCGCTTAAGCCCAAGAGGTGGAGGTTGCTGAGCTGTGACGCCATGGCACTCTACCAAGGGCAACATAGTGAAACTCTGTCCTAGTTAAAAAAAAAAAAAATTCCTAGGGCCATGGCCCCTCTGACATCCATACTTGGCTACCTCCTGGTAGCAACCTTATTAGCTCTGCAGCAACTGGCTCTGTCCCATCACTGAGCCAGACATAACGTATGTTGTCCTCTTTCTCATCTCTCAGTCCTAGCACCTCAGGACCCATCCCTGTCTACTGCCCTGTCTCCATCCCCACCTACACCCACTCAGGTGCCCCTGGGCCTCACCTCAGGTGTCCAGCAACCTGATCAATGTTGGACACATTCAGCTGGTTCTTGATGAGGCTGAGATCCCTGTGACTGCTGCTGGCTGATGAAGTCAATGTCACTCTCCCTACATTGCTCACCCCAGACCTTCAGGAAACAAATACCACTTCTCCTAGACAATTTTTCTTTTTTTCACACAGGCAATATAATATAGTGCAATGAGTAAGAGTTTTGGAGCCTGGGTTTACAAATGGGTTCTGCTGCCCTTCACTGTGTGTGACCTCAGATAAATCACTTATTTTTTGTGAACTTTATTTTCCTCATGTGCAAAACGAGGATGTTGCCCATTTCTAGGGAGGTGTGAAGAATAGATTAAGAAGCCATTACAGACTGGGTGAGGTAGCTCATGCCTGTAATCCTAGCTCCTGGGAGGCCAAGGCATGTGGATTGCTTGAGCTTAGGAGTTTGAGATCAGCCTGAGCAAGAGTAATACCTCATCTCTACTAAAATATAGAAAAACTAGCTGGCATTGTGGTGGGTACCTATAGTCCCAGATACTTGGAAGGCTGAAACAGGAGGATCTCTTGAGCCCAAGAGTTTGAGGTTGCTGTAAGCTATGATGCCAAGGCATTCTACCCATGGTGACAGTGAGGCTCTGTCTCAAAAAAAAAAAAAAAACCAGGCTGGCCACTGTGGCTCATGCCTGTAATCGTAGCACTCCCGGAAGCCAAGGTGGGTGGACAATCTGAGCTCAAGGGTTCAAGACCAGTCTGAGCAACAGTGAGACCCCCATCTCTAAAAATAGCTGGGCATTTGTGGTAGGCACCTGTTGTAATCCCAGCTACTTGGGAGGCTGAGGCAAGAGAATGGCTTGAGCCCAGGAGTTTGACATTGCTGTGAGCTGTGATGCCACAGCACTCTACCAAGGGCAACAAAGTGAGACTCTGTCTCAAAAAACAATAGCAACAAAAAACATTGCTGTATACTTATGAACCTGTATCTCATTCATGCCAAGTTTCTGCCCTCGCCCCTATCTCCCCCTACCTCCCTAGCCCAGCCCTCCTACTGTTCTCTAGGCCTGAGGAATAACTGCCCACTAGCATGGCCTCCTTTCCTCCTTCTTTCTGCAAAGCTCTTCTCCCTTTCATCTGTTAGAAAACTGCTCCTACAACACCCTGACCAAAGTAGGTGCTTTCTCCAGAAAGCCTTGCTTATCCTTCCCTGGGTTTCTATAGCCCTCACGTACTGGTCTCTATCATAAGTGTCTGTGTCCAGCCCCAGACTGCGAGCTCCTCCATGGAGCCAGGTGGAACCCACCAGTTGGCTTGGGGCCCTCTGCCAAGTAGGAACGGATTCCTGCTCTCATACCACCACTTTACCTGGGTTCACTATCTCTTATCTGGAATATCTCCCGGTCTGGCAAATTACACCTGGGCTCTTCCAAGGCAAAGCGCAGGACCCTGGGGTTATACTGGACCCAAGCTTGCGCCTGGTCCCTGCAGAGGATGCACATGAAGAAAGATGAGGCGCTCCTTTCAGGAAACCACAGGAAAGGCAAGGGCAGGGCCAGCCCACCCCATGTCTGGGTAAAGGGCCCAGGCCTGAGGCTCCCACCTGCCCTCGCAGATGGCCTTGTAGCGGAGACCCTGGAGCAGCTGCCGGATTTCCTGGCGCACAAGGTCCCTTATGAGGGGTGATGGTGCCAGAAGAGAGAAGGGGTCAGAGATGGGGGTTGAACTGGGGGCCTGGGAAGATCGAGCTTCTTGGAGCAGTGCCCATAACATCGCCACCTGCAAGGAGAGCTGGGACACCTTGCAACTGGGGAGGGACATGAGGGGAGTTGGATGGGGGATTTGGGGAATCTGGGTTAGGGCAGAATCAAATGAGAGAGGACAAGGGGGGACAGTAAGACCTGACAAGATCTCTGGAATTCCTAGGCAGGGTCAGGGAGAGGTGGGAAATCAGCCGAGTAGTGGGGAAGGCCTGGGGCGTGGCCCACCTTCCCACACCCCACCTCCTCCCACAGCTCCAGGCTCAGGTCCACCGCCGCCTCCCCCAGAATCCTCTTCACTTCAGGCCGCTCCTGGGGCGGAACATGCTCCTTCACCAGCTCCCACAACGACGGGGAGTCCCAGGGCATGGCCCGCCCCGCCGCAGTCTCCAGCTCACACCTACGAGGCAGCAGGTCACAGCGCTGCATTTGTGTGCCCCACCCCGTGCTTACAGCCTCACCCCCAAATCCAGACGCAGATCCTGCCGCTAGCTCTTGCGGCCGAAATTACCCCGTCCAGAACCCCAGTTCCTGGCACTCTCTCTTCTGCCCTGCTTCTGTTAGGATCTTCGTGGCAGCGGTCCCAGGCCACAGCGCCCCGGAGCTGGGAAGTAGGGGGCCCCACCCCACCCCGCCTCTTCCGCGCGGCTGTCACCAGGGAAACCACGCAGTGACCCACCAGGCCCCGCCCTCTGGCCTGGCTCGCTCTGCGCGAAGGGCTAGCTGGGAGCTCTGAATCGCCGCCGCCGGCCAGAGCGTAGGAACCATTCACAGCCCTGATCCCAGGCACCTCGGGATCATCCCTGGGCACCTTCCAGCCCGGGTAAGGTGTTGAGAACCAAGGATTCTGAACCCAGTCGGTTTATCACTTCGTAGGCTTGACTAGCCGGGAGGTGGCAGCAACAGCATAAACTTTTCCCTCCTAAGAATTATAATGGCCTGGACCAGGTGTCCTTCCACCCCAACACATTCAGGGTAACTAGGTTCAGGGACGGATCCCCATCCCCAAACAGATAAGGGGGCTTTTCCATTCATGTTTTTTACTAAAGCACCCACACAAGTTTCTGTGCAATGTACAAACAAGAGCCGGCCCTGGGGCTACTGCCTCCTCTCTTGAGACAGGGAAGCGGGAACCAGAATGACTGATCCACACCCTATCCGCCCCCCCATGCAAAGGCCACCCCAAGACCCCAGGCAGCAAGTGATACAGCACCCCCTCCCGGCCCCTCCTGGGGCTGCTCCTCAGCAGGGGGCATACCAAAGCTTGGCCCCTATCATGTTGAATGAAAAAAGGTTTCCCCTCCCCTGGGAGTAAGGGGTTCCTCAGATCTGAGAAGTCCCTCTGGAAGAGACACTGCCCTCTAGTCACCACTCCCACCCTTCCAGGCCGTAGGGGACTCAAGGAGGGGAAACTGAGGCACAGAGAGGTGGAGCGACCTAGCCCAGGCCACTCCGCGAGGCAGTGCAGGGGCTGGCCTGACCCTGACAGTGACCTGGACTGGGCAGAAAGGAGTGGGACAGGAAGGAGGGTTGACCCAAGAGAGGACCACAAGTGAGGGGCCTGCCCAGGCAGGAAGCCCCCAAAGTGGGTTCTGAAAATTCAGACCCTTAGGAAACAGCCCAGTCTCAGTCAGGGTCCCCACAGAGCAGTCACCAGCCAGGCTGTAGGTCAGTCCTCTGGCAGGCAATCCTCGGAGCTCTTGTCCGTGTCAGCCCCGAGGGGGCCATAATGGGGGCCGCCCAATGTCCACTGTGATGTTGGTGAAGAGCGGTTGCCGAGATACCTCCAAAACCTGGTATCGCACTGACCCAATGCCATCTCGCTTCATGGTCAGCTTCGTGTTCTGAATCTTGGTAAACCTAAATAGGATGGAAATGGTCTGATCAGGGCTAGACACCAAACTCAATATGGGATTTCTGGGGCAATGACTTACGAATATCCTGGCTCCTTCCAGGGGTGACTGGGCAGGAGCCCTTCTGCTCTTGCATCTGCCCTCAAAACAGACCTCACTCCCCTTTGCTCAATAAACAGAATTCCGACACCCTTACAAATCTCTCAGCAAGTCTGACACCCAGACATGAGGAATCCCATAGGCACCTCAAATGCAATGTGTTCTACGTCAGATGTGTCATCTTTACTCCCAAGCCTGTGCCATCTTCTGTTCCTCATCCTTTAGTCACCCCTTCACCAGCTACTTACGGAGCAGTCCCATGTGCCAGGATATGCTCTAAGCACAGGGCTACAGTGAAGGCCAGGTCCTTCGTCAGGCAAGTCTGCTTCTCTAGGGTAGGCAGCTAACAGATGAGGAAGACGTCAGGGTGCCAAGGGAGACAAGAAAACTGCCTTGAAAAGGATGCATGTGTGATAACATGCTGAGGGCAGGGGGAAGAGCTCGCCAGGCAGAGTTCAGAGCACATGCTGACCCTAAACTGGAAATAAGATTTTGCGTAGCTGAGTAACTAACCCTTAATGAGCCAAACAGAAAAACAGAATAAGATTAGCTTGGAGTTAGAGTATACTATATATGAGCAGGGCGCTCTAAGTCAGAGAAAGCATTTGCCTATTTTATTCTGTGAGAAGGCACTGAGGGTTTTTTGTTTTTTTTTTCTTTTTGAGACAGAGCCTCAAGCTGTTGCCCTGGGTAGAGTGCCGTAGCATCACAGCTCACAGCAACTTCCAACTCTTGGGCTCAAGCGATTCTCCTGCCCCCGGCTCCCAAGTTGTTTGGACTACAGGCGCCCGCCACAACGCCCGGCTTTTTTTTTTTTTTTTTTTTTTTTTGGTTGCAGCCATCGTTGTTTGGCAGGCCTGGACTGGATTCGAATCTGCCAGCACAGGTGGCTGGCCCTTAGCCACTTGAGCCACAGGCACCGAGCTACATTGAGGGATTTTAATCCAGTTTGGGAGGCAGGCCATGAACAACAGAGGGATAGGAAGGAAAGAAAACACTTAGAGGCCACTGTGGTGGCCCAAAGGAGATCAGAAGTTGGACCAGGGTTAAGACAATAAAGGGGAGCCAGGTATAGTGGCTCATGCCTATAATCCTAGCACTTTGGGAGGCCGAAGTGGGAAGATCACTTGAGGCTACTAGTTTGAGACCATCCTGGGCAATAGTGAGGCCCTGTCGCTACATAAAAAAATTTAAAAACTACCCAGATGGCTCAGCACCTGTAGCTTAGCAGCTAGGACACCCGCCACATACACTGGAGCTGGTGGGTTTGAACCCAGCCCAGGCCTGCCAAACAAACAACAATGACAACTATAACAAAAAATAGCTGGTCATTGTGGCAGGAGCCTGTAGTCCCAGCTACTTGGGAGGCTGAGGCAAGAGAATTGCTTAAGCCCAAGAGTTTGAGGTTGCTGTGAGCTGTAATGTAACAGCACTCTACAGACAGTGACATAGTGAGACTTTTTTTTTTTTTTTTAGAGACAGAGTCTCACTTTGTCACCCCTAGTAGAGTGCTGTGGCGTCACAGCTCACAGCAACCTCCAATTCTCAGGCTTAGGCGATTCTCTTGCCAAGTAGCTGGGACTGCAGGTGCCCAAAATAATGCCTGGCCATTTTTTGTTGCAGTTTGGCCTGGGCTGGGTTCGAACCCACCACCCTTGGTATATGGGGCCAGCACCCGGCTCACTGAGCCACAGGCACTGCCCAGAGACTCTTGTCTAAAAAAAAAAAAAAAAGAAAAGAAAAAACTACCCAGACATGGTGACACACATCTGTAGGCTCAGCTATTAGGAGACTGAGGCCAGGAAGATCATGTGAACCCAGGAATTGAGGTTGCAGTGAGCTATGGTGAAGCCACTGCACTCTAGCTGAACCAATAGACAGCAAGCCCCCTTCTCAAAAGGAGGGAAGGGAAAAAGGAGGGAAGGGAAAAAGGAGGGAGGTACACAAGTAGGTAGGAAGGGAGGGAGGGAAGGATGGAAAAAAAGGTAGCAGGAAAGGGAGATTGTAGGTGGGCTCACTCATGTTAGGACTTGCTGGTGGTTTGGATATGTAGAATGACAAAAAGAATCCAAGAGAACTAGATTTGCAGCAAAAACAAGTAGACAGAACCACCATCTAAGGAGTTCCTTAAGCCAGCAGCTTCTTGCTATCTTGCCATTTCTAGACCCAAGGCAGACATCACTAACTGATGACAGCACCCAGACAAGCTATTTCTGAAACAAGACCAGGGTTCCTGATGTAATTGTAGAGCTCTACCCCCAGCCTTATCTCAACTATTCTGATTCTCCCAGTCCTAAGCTCAGCTCAGATCAGATCCTTCTCCTGAGCCACTTAGTATTGAGCACTCTTGCTCAGCTGCTCTGAAGGCCCTTTTCTCCCAGTTTGTCTTCCCTTCCATACCAACTATGGTTTGTATCTGAACCCCTTTTTCATGAGCTCTTTGGACTCCTCAGTGCCTCAGGCTTCTGCCAACCACCCACCCTGCTTCATTGCTGCAACCCACATCCCCCATTCCTACACCCTAGGTTCAGAGCAGAAAAACCCTACTGTCTAACCTGGGGCATAGCACCGCCCCCCAATCCTTACCTTACCGTGCCCTCTTGGACTCATCAGTTACTTCAAGCCTAGTCTACTTCCTTTCCTGCTGCACCTACCAACCAGGCTACCTTTCACCTTCCTCAAACTCCAAGACTATGCCTCCTTAACACAAAGCTGATCCTATCATTCCTTGAGTCTCCCACCCCTCTGGGACAAAAGTTAAATTCCTAACCTTGTCAGTATTCAACACCCCTACTATTCAGCACTGACTCCCCAACTGTCACTACCAGCCTTCAGAGATCATAAAACCAAGTAGTTTAAGACGCTCAGTATATATACTATGCATGTTCACATTCCAGGCTCTTACAAATATGATTCCTTTTATCCACACTGGGCTCCTCCACCAAGGTAGGCATGAGACAAATATCTGTTGAATTAATAATTCTCTTCAAATTGCAGTTTACCATCACCTCCTCCGAGAAGCCTCCCACATCACTACCTCTTCTGCCAGGACAGCACTTTGCTCTGATCTCCTTGTGCTGTAACTGCCTGTCTCCCTCCTGAAATGAACTTATGAGGGAGAGCAGGGTTGGGAATGACTGCACTAGGTCCCCTGTCCCCATAAAGCTTGACAGCAATCACAGAACAGCATGAAGAAGCCCAAGAAGCCCTTGTCTACATTTCACTTCCTGCCAGTCCTCGACACCAAATGTGGCCATCTCCAAAGAAACGGAGCTGCCTCTTGCAAACTCAGGGGTGTTGGCACTACTTTCCATGCCCCATCCCGCATTGCTTAGGCCACCTTTGTCGGGTCCATAGGATCTGTGCTCAGCACCTGCTGGCTCTCATCCTTTCTGCTCTGGCAGGACTAGTATAAGCAGAGGTCCCACAAGGTACATAAGTGAGGTACACAAGTGAGGTCTGCAAGGGCCAATAGGAATGCAATCTATTCAAGGCCAATCTGAGCTCTAATTTTCATTTCTAGTCACCTCTAAGCATCAGGCCAGAGGTGGGCAATATCTGGAGTTAAAGCTGAGCTGAGGGTGGGGTATAAGGATCAGGGGTGCCAGGAGTTGCCTGTAGGGAGTCATATCTAGGGCCTTGGATCACCTCTGAGGATCAGTGGTACAAGGAGTCACCTCTCAAAGGTTAAGGAAGCTTGGAGGTCACCTTGGGGGGGTCAGGGATCAGGTGCACTTGGGTCAAGGGTACTGGGGGTCACCTTTGAGGGTTGGGCTCATTATGCTTGTCCCGGTCATGCTTGATCATGCGGTAGCGGCCTATCCGGATGTCTGGGCGTGAGATCTTCATCCCAGTCAGGGAGATCCTGAGGACGGGGACAGATGGACTGGAGCAGGCACCGGAAAGGGCAAGGAGCCCCACCCAGCCTGCACCTCACAACTCTCACCCAGCCAGTCTACTCCCCACCCCATCCCTACTCACCGGTTGAAGATGTCGTCATCCTCACCGCCCCAGCCCCAGTACTCATTGGGGAAGCCATTGATTCTCAGAAATTGGGCCTTACTCAGGCCTGACACACCTCCAAAGTAATCAGCATAGGGCAGCCTATGGCATGGGATGACAGGTGTCAGTAGGGTCCCCAGGGGTTTCAATGAAGGACAGAGAGGGAGTGGCAGGAAGGTCTAGATCTAGCTGAGAAGACCACCCTCACCGGAAGGCGAACTTGTCCATGGCAATGGCAAAGTGACGGGGCTGGTCTCCGCAGCGGTACAGATTGCGGTCATCCATGGGGATCAGGTCGACATCACTGAAGATGAAGCAGTCATAGGTGGGGTCTTCCTTTAATGCCTCTAGGAAGCCCACATTGAGCAGCTTGGCCCGGTTGAAGGTATCCTCACCATGCTGAGATGGGGGAGGGAAGGGGTCAGCTATGAACCTGTGACCAGCAGCACCTGCCACTTTACCACTCTCCATAGCAGTCCTTGAGGGTCTACCCCAACCCCAATACATGGTTCCTCTAGAATCTCAAGATCAAGTCCAGCCTCTACTCTGAAACTGGCCCTCAAATACTTTTCATGATTTGCTTCCAGTCTCCCCTGTGACCACTCCCCTGAGCTCCTAAGGCCCAGCCACACTGTATTCCTCACTAGCCCCAGAACACACTGGGCTTGCCTGCCTCTCAGGCTTGGGGTCAGCAGTCCCTGCACCTGGAATGCTCTCCTTTGCTTGTCAAACTCATGTCTGGAAAGGCTTCCCTGACCAAACCTCCCGCCCCAGTATGCTTACTCCTTCCCTCCTTTGGGCTTCCTTTATACCAATATCCACTTAAATGGTGATGTAAAGCTCACTTCTCATTCCCTGAAACACACTCTGCAGCCCTTTGTGCCAGTGGGGATTCTGGAGATGAGCAGCCCTGGTCCATATCCCTCCTGAGCATACAGTCATGAAGTGAGATGAACAGTGAATACTCAAACCCCAGTATCAGTCCATGGCAACTGAGTACCAAGCCTCAGGCATTTGCCCCCTCTGGCTTGTTTGGATCCACATCCAACTTCCAAGACAGGAGTAAGCTAGATTCACTTGCCTCCTCAACAAAATGACAAGCAGGTGGCCTAAGGCAATTACCAAGCAGTGAGCCTGGGGTCCCCTGGGAAATGGGGCTGCAGGGATCCTGGCCATGTAGGCTCAAGTACTAAATTCTGAGCAGAGCAGGAAGCATTCAACAGGAGTGGCTGAGCCCTGACCCCCTGCTCCATCCCACAACCTCCAGGCTAGAGTCAGAAAGGCTCCTGGAACAGTAGTCTGCCCTAGGCCTGGTGGCTGAGACTGCTCCCCTGGGGAACCCTGGACTGCCCAGCCCCCTTCCCTGCCTTCCCTCTCCTGCACTTTATCTTCCACTGGGCTCAGGAGGAACTGTCCCTGTCCTCCTGGCTCATAAGCATTCCCTCTGACCTCCCTCACCAGCCAGAAGTCCTAGGTTTCTCCCACATGACTCATAAACTTGTTTAAGTCTCTCCCATCTGGAAAAACATCTCCCTCCAGCCACCACCCTGCCTTTTGCCTTCCCTTCTTGACACAGATTCTTTTAAGAGTTGTCTCCAATTGGTTATTTCCATTTCGTCAAATCCGATTCCTTCTTCAACCCACTGCAATCTGCTTCCGCCCCCACCATGCCCCTGAAATGGCTCTTGCTGGGCCCACCTTGTTGCTAAATCCACTGGACACTTCTCATCCACATCCCTCCTCACTCCCCCACGGCGCTCACGCAACTGCCATATTTTCTTCCTGACGCTGACTGCTGGGCTTCCAGGATGCCGCACTCTCCTGGGCTCCTCCAACCATCCAACCAACCCTCTCAGCTTCTGGAGTGGCCTCTTTCCCCCAACTATCCCTTGAGTGCTAGCTTTCTCTTCTCATGTCTCTTGCTCCCTGAGCAAGTCAGACATTGTTGGTTTTAGGGACTACTACACAACAGTACTCTCAGACCTCCTCCTACCACAGACCTAATTTGTCTACCTGCCTTCCACATTTCCCGTATACTTCCCTCAGGCACTCAAACTCATCACATGCAAGAAGGATTCAAAGTCACACTCCCCCAGATCTGGCCCAGCGCCTATGTCCCTGTGAGTTATCAGGCACAGCCATTCCCACAGCAAACAGCCAAGACAGAAACCCCCATGCTATCTTGACATCACTCTCTTCTCACTCTCCACAACATCTCCCTCATCATCATCCTCACAACTACCATCTTACTCACAGGCACGGTTACCCTGGGCATTAATCATCTCTTCCCAAGTGGGAACCCTGCCTCTGGTCCTCTTTCCACTCACTTTCCACATGTAACAAGAGCAATCTTTCTGAAAAGCAAACATATGCATCACTCCCCCTTTACAGCCTCACAATGGTGCTCTGCCACTTGTGGGCTGGAATCCAACTGCTTAACATGCCCCCCAAGACCTTTCTTGGTTTGGCTATCACCAATTTCTCCAAACCCCATCTTTGCCACTCAGCCTATATGTTGAACCCTGCTCTTCACCCAAAAGTTCCCAAACACATGAAACCAGCTCTGGGCCGTGAAACACATGTCTGGGCCGTGTCCTCTAGCTCCTAGGACGCTGGTCTCCTCTGGTCCCTGACACCTGCTCATCCCTTAGGTTGCTTCCCAACCCCAGGCTGGACCAGGCCCCTCTGTGCTCTCATGGTCCCTGTTCCAACTCAATACACGCACCATCCGTCCGGGGTCTATGCAGACCCATGTCTGAGAGGTCTGTGTGGGTAAGGAGGGCCTTTGTCAGATCCTCTCTGGGACCCAGGCACACTGAAGGGCTCAAGCACTGAGCTGAGTCCCTTGGGTCTAGCTTTCTCTCTTGGGGCCTCTGACACCTCCTCCTCATCAGCATACCCTGGCCCTCCACCACCATGGGGTGGGGCTCACTCCCTTCTGAGGTTATGCACATGGACACAAGCACGCATGCCAACATTCACATGCTCTGCTGCACACACACATCTTCCTGTGCCCAATGACAACTTATCTATGGCCACAGGTTTAAATATCTATGCTACTATGCATGGACAAAAACCCGCAAATGCCCCCTACCCACATATGCACCAACAGGCACATGACCTCCATACTCCTATGGGCGGGCAGGCACTCCCACTGGTGCATGTGGGTTTCCTGGTGGCTAGTATCTAGCCAGGGACCACAGACAGCGCACCTGGTTGATGACATAGACACCGTAGCGCAGCCGCTGCCGCCTCAAGATGGGGTGCAGATAGTGGAGCCAATAGCGTAGGTGGTGCTCTCGATGTCTAAAGGGGATGATAACTGCCACTGTCTGGGCTGGGGTGCAGTCAGGTGGTGTATATCGGCCACCCAGGAGTACACCCGGGTTCTCCCTCTGCACCCGCTCCAGTGACATGGGAGAGGTGAACTCGATCAGAAGTCGGCCCACTGCAGGCAGGACGGTGTCACGAATCAGGGCCTTGGCCAGAATCCAGGGACATCAACCCCCTCCCTCAGCCTGGGGGTAGGCAAGGAAACCCCCCAAATAACCCTCTTATAGCAGACCTGAACCCTTGGCACCCCTATAGGTCCAGACTCCATCTCCCCAAACTGATTAAGAACCCCTCCCCCCCATCCCAGGCTTACCCAGGCCAGGCGGTGAGTCAGGACAGGATGGCAGCACGGGAGCTGTGGGGCCAGGCCGGGCACTGGGGACCTCAGGGAGCCCGGAGCTGGGGGCAGTGATGTTGGGCCGGGAGTAGCTGCTGTTGCTGCTGGCAGCTGGGTGGAGGGCACGGGCAGGGCCACGGGCACTGAAGCGGGTAAAGAAGGCCAGGTGCTGGGCATAGACGTCAAAATAGAGGATGACGGCCACAAGAAAGTGCAGCAGGCAGAGAAGGAGCACGGCCTTGCAGACGCGCTCCAGCGTCCCCCCCAGCAATCTGCTCATCCCGCAGGTGGCCACCGGCCCATCCAGTGGGCCCAGGCATCTGGCTGCCAGCCTGAGCAGGATATGAGGGAAGAAGACCCAGCAGGTCAGGGTACAGTGGCCAAGGCTGCCCACCCACCTCAGGCCAGCTGTTCACACTCACTGACCCACACCTACCTGCTCACACCCTTTGACACTCAATGGACTCACATTCTACCTGCAAACAGACACCCAGACACAGCTCCTGTCAATTCAGTACTCACATATCCTCAGGTACACCCACTCCTAAGCCATGTATACTTACCTTCCTCCACTTCACTGAAACGTATTCTCAGGTACAAACCCTTATTGCTCAATTCTACTCCACACACACACACACCCATATATTCCCAACGACACAGTCATGTGAACTCTGATCATGCTGGTTGATACCTAAGCATGGAAACATGTTTACCTACAGACCCACATTTGTACCTGTGCCCCAGAGAACAGACATCCCACAGGGGAGCATCCTCCACCTAGGACTCAAGGCTTGGGGAAGGGCAAGGGAGACCACTTACTGAGTCCCAAGCAGCTATCATGCAGGAGTGCTTTCTATTCATGACTTCACTTAGTCCTTTCAGGAGCCATGGTTTGTTCATTCAGGTCCCAGGAGTAAGCAGGCTCGGCCAAAATACAGGGTGGGGCAGAGTACACCCCTCAGCAAAGACCTCAAGACCAGCTCCCTTGAGATTGGGACAAAGCTCTGCCTTGCACAGCTGGTTCTCATTCCCAGAACAGGGGATATCTGGGCCCTGGAGACAGGGACACTGCACACAGCACGGCAAGAAGGGGTCTTCCTGGGCAGTGGCTCTAGTGGTTCCAACAGAGCAGCAACCACATCTGGCAGTGTTTTCAGGGAGCAGGGTAAGTCTCATTCACAGACACACATAACCAATGGATACCCAGGTCTCAGCTATAGTCACCCACGCCCAGACACAGACAACTACACAAACAAAGCCGCTGCTCCTGCACATACACAGTCACCCATCCAGCTCCCAGGCAGCTCATACCGAGACTCACACGCAAATATTCCCACCCTTACCCCCGGGGCAGGGGTTCTGGGTCAGGCTGGTGGCCAAACTGAGGGGTGCGCTTGGGAAGGGCTGGGAGACTGAACACGTGGCACCCTGGGACGGGGGAGGCAGCAGAGACCGGTGGGTGTGGAGCCTGGGGGTGAGGAGTATGGATTGCAGGGAGTGGATGTAGGGCGGGGGCCGGGAGAACGGAGAAGACGAGCCGTGGATCGAGCGCCTCCCCACGCCACGGGCCGGGACGAGCGAGGACAATAAGGGAGGCCGGCTCGGGGAGACAGAGCACAAGGGGGAGGAGGAGGGAGAGGGTGGGGAGCGGGGGTGGGGAAAGTCAGGCCGGGGTCTGGCCGCCAGCGCCTCTCACCAGGTCCGGCTTGGGATCTCGGGACCACGCTTGGGGTGCCCCTCGTGGGGCCGGGTCTGGAATCTCGGGGCCCTGGGTGTGGGGCCGCGGGCGTGCTCCTCTCACCAGGCGCTCGGGCTCAGCAGGGGGTGCCGCTCCGGCGGCTACGGACCGCTTCGTCCCCCATGGCCCGGCCCCGCCGCCCGGTCAGCGGCCCCAGTGGCCCCCGGGCCGCCTCCCGCCGCCGCCGCGGGCCATGGAGCCGAGCCGCCCCGGGGGGCAGGGCGGGGCCCGGCGGCCGGCAGACCCACGGACCGGCGGACCGACGGACCACAGCGCCGCCGCCTCCCTCCCGCGCTACGGCTCCTCGGAGGGGCATGCCCGGCTCGCGCGCCCGCGCGCGCGCGCCTCCGCGGCCCCCGCCTCCAGCGCACCCGCACCCGCACCCGCACCCACAGCGCGCCGCTCAGTCGTCCGTCCTGGCCTGGGGCCCATCCAGGCCACAAGAGGCTCAGAACCCGGCAGGGGCGTAGAAAATTGACCAGGTCCATCCAACGGGTTGGCGGAGAGATGGTATGGAACGGTCAAGCTTCTGAGTGGAGTGGGGGACTTGAGTTGGAGCGTGAACTCAGCCAAGGGAGGGGGCGCAGAGCTTGGGCCAACTCAGGCAGCAGCTTAGAAATTTGTCAACTAATGGGTGGGCGTGAAAAAGGTTGGTCAGTAGAGAGGGCTACTGGGTGGGCAGGACCCTTTTAAGACATGGACTGGAAGTGGCCACGGCTTCCAGGGTAACAAGTTGGGTAAGAGGGGGAAAAAAATAGGAGATTGGACAGGAATAGGAGGTGGACAAGCCCCGGGAACAGAGTAGGAATCAGAGCAGAGGTTGCTGGAAGGGGATGGGTGCTGGGACAGTAATTTACCACTAGCAAGGCTGAGACAGAGGAATGGGCTCCCCAAACGCACAGGGATAGGGGGTGATGATGTCTGAGGGTAGAGCCGTATAAGTAGGTGTGGTCTGACAATTTGGGCCTACTGGACAGAGTGCTGAGAACAAGAGGCTAGGAGGACTCCAAGCAAATATACTCAGGGGCCCATTTCCCCAGACTCCCTTGTCCCCTTCAACGAAGATACTTAGGAGCTACAAAACCCTCTCCAGCACTCTTACTTCCCTACCCAGGAGCCACCTCTGTCCAGAGCAAAGATGTGTACAGAAGTCAGAAAGTTGGTCAGAGATTAATACTAAGTTGAGGAGCAAAGGCCCATTTACCCTTCCTCTGTGAAAGGTGGAGCAAGTGGGCAACAGAAGCTACACTGACCCGGACAAATACCACGTTTATTTCACAAACAATGGGAAGATGGGTTGGGGTGGAGGTGGGGGACAAAGGTGCACAGTTTCACACACAGTTGCCATCAGTGGCCCATTTCCCACACTGAAGATTCAGCCTGGACTGCAGTGCCT